>JASDQU010374401.1:21027-47998 GCA_032191745.1 Picea mariana | reverse complement strand
ATAAAAAGCATGGAGATATTCCAAGGATCTAGTCCGGTATAGCGTTCTGCAAGTACTAATCGACTGGCAAATGGAAGGGGCACAACTATACGTAAACAGAAGGAGGTCATCGAACAGTCTGAAATTTCGTCCGAGAAGGACAGTAAATAAGATAAACAACCTCAGTTATAATTAATTCTTGCGCTAGTCATTAGATTCATACTTTCAATTGACTTAGTTTATAGAACTTTTCCATAGTATCAACAGAAAACGAAATCAATTTATCACCAATGTATTCAACAATATTCGGCTGAATTTCATGAACAATGGTAAGGATTAAGATGAAAACTAGAACACATTTTGATACCAATCCACCATATCTCTACACATATGATACCCGTATGTTTCATTTCACAATTGATCCAGAGTGGATTCCCAATTCAAACACTAGTTATTAATACTATAATAAAAGTTGCAGAATATAAAATACCGGAACAAGAACCACAGAGAGTTCACGATGCCCGCCCAGGTCTCGCGCTCCTCTTGTTCTCCCCGCCCAGGTCTCGCGCTTCTCCTGTTCTCCCGTTTGCTAATCACTAAATTAAGTTGCTGCAATGTATAAAATTTCATAGGAAATTGCAAACGTTAGATCTCATTCATATCACTAATTAAGTTGGTAGAATGTATAAAATTTCATATGAAATTAACCACCTTTTATTCATGCCAAAAAATAACGAATGATTATCTAATCAATACAATAACTAAATACCGTAACCTCTGATCTGGTGTCAACACAAATGGATGTTGCCGACGAACTCCTCCTGGACTTGGCCTCGCTCCTTCGCTTTCCAATCATGAAGACCTCACCGGTACCTCCTAACCAATGCTACAGGTACTCTTCTTCCTCCTGAGAATCCTGAATCCTGAGCCGGAAAGGGGCCACACACACAAACCAAAAAAGGCTAGCTCTCAGTTTGCTTCGCAAGGTCAAGCTACCACTCTCTAATCAAGCTGGGAATCCCAACTTCCACAAGGTAAAATTAGTCAAGAAAAATATCGACAATGTAACCTTACGCCTACCGGATGTCATCCATACTCCTCCTCTGCCATCATTTTTATAGAGTTTTAATAGTGACTAGTTTCCCAAACCCTCATTAGATTCTTTTTTTATTAATTTAATTAGGAAAACCTCCCCCGTAAACATGTCACATGATCCCTTAGTTGCACCAGAAATAAATAAATAAATAAATTATTTTTTCCTATTTTCCTCACCCACCTAAAAGCGTTCCTAAAAATGCTCCTCGGTGTCCCTTTATTCCCTTACATTTCTTAAATCATTGACGCTTTACTTAAAGCCTAGTTGAGTTCACGAATAGAAAGTTCCAAAGGCTAGATTCCTTACTACGTTAGACATTCCCCTTTTTCTTTAAGTTTCCCCTTTTCTTTAAGTTCCCCTTTTTATCTAAGTTCAGAATTAGCAAGTTTAGACATAAACAACAATTTACCTTTTTAATAATTTAATTCATTAAAATTTTACTTTAATTATTAATATTTGAATTTTCTTTATCCCCTTCTTGTTACATGTCCATTTAGTTTTTTTTTTTTGTTCACATGTTCTACTTAGACCTAGGTTTTAAATTCACTAGGTTTGGTGACAATTTTTTTTAAGGGAAAAATTTAGTTATTAAACTTTACTCATACCATCATTCATTTTAAGGTCGACCAGGTCCTAAGGAGGCATAGTTTTCTAGTTACTAGGTTTATTAGCTTGCCAGAGTTAAAATCACGACGTGCCCTTCAAGACGCACTGTGTTCTCCAAGGGTTCCACTCGCTTGCATTCTTGTTTTATTTGTGCAATGTGCCCTTCAATATGCACTACGTGCTCCAAGGGTGCCACTCACCTTTTGAATGATTTTGGTAGACGTCAAACCCCTAGAGTCAATACTCCATTAGGTGACCTTGTGGGAGACTAAGGGCATCCAAGGAATAAGGACCCTGTCTTATTGCGCACCCCTTAGAATCTTCATGACTGATTGTCTCATTCTACCCTCACAACATCAATGATCTATCAAACTAGATAATCGTTAACCTACAGTTCGAGCCATGGCAGAAGTTCTAGTAGCTTGTGACAGGGGTTTTGCCACACCTCTCCCTCAATATCTCTAGTCGTCGTGCATGACCCCTTTACTCCAAATGTGAGTGTGATTAGAAAGTTATCATCAACCTGCATCCATCAACAAACATGTCAATGATCCATAAACAACATCATATTATATCAGTCATATGTCACATATGAAATAACAGAAATATGAAGCCATAAACATTCCAATCCCTGACTCTATCTAGAGTCGAAGGAGGTCCATCAATGCCATCGGCATGCTCAATATATCAAGAGTCTTGCACACTCAGGGGAAACCAGTGAATAGAACCTGTCTATACATAATAACATAACATAACATCGTAAATCACAATATCATCATCATAATCCCTAAGCAAAGCAATCACTCATATAAGAACCGGATCACTTGCATGCAAGTGTCCTTAAGGAATAAGTCACATCAGAAGTGTGTGCAAGAGAGAGATGTTACATTTTTGTAACCCTCTTTAAATAAGAAGGAACTAAGAAAATTATACGAGCATGGAAAGTAAGGGTCAGAACCACTCACAACCACAAATAAAAGAACAAAGGAAAAAAATCCATTATTAAATAGTTAACGGAGCTACATCATTTTCAACCTGACTCTGTAAATTAATGAGAGTGAAATCCATTTTAACATACACATGCAATTATCCTAGTCTTAGCTCAAAAATAAATAGAAGTAAAAAAACCCTCATACGCATCCATACATCCAAAGAATCTTCACAAACGGAATGCAGAGAAAGGAAAAAATATACTTCTTATTATTTAAAATAGACCAAAATAGTCGGCATAGATAAGATAAGTAACCATCCTATTAATTCAAACAGAGACGATGGTAACAAACCCTCATCCATAACTAGTGTTTACTCTAGAAACCGAGTTACCTTTAAAGGTTGAATGCCTTGGATGAGAATCCATAGTCATTACCTTCCATAAGGTTTTTGAACACAAAGATTAGAGTGGCACTTGGGCATGGTAATTCATCACAGCTAGAAAATAAAAACATTCAATGTAAAATTATAGGGTTATACAAGCAATTGGTTTGGGATAAACCCTGCTAGCTTGGTCGAGCACACTTACATTAACGTGTAAACATTACCAAAAGGAAGCCAAATCTTTTATAAGGAAAATGATGAAGAGTTAGGGTATGAATTTATTACTAGGAGTAAGTCGAACCTCAAAATGTAATTCTTGTAAGAGAATGTCTCGACTAGCCATAGCCAACATTCCTTTCTGATGGGTACCCTTGAACATAGAAAAGGATCCATCATTAGTCAAAGTATCTAAAAATCTATCTTATCAATATATATATATATATATATATATATATATATACAAGAATTTAAATGTAACCAGGACATTCATCTCATAGAACGCTTTGTAAGGTTTCCAAACCAAAAATCAAGACAAGGTCATGAAAGCGACAATAATATGAGTATTACAAAGAATAAAGGAAATGCACATAGGACCTTCAACCAAATATATCAAATAAACACCTTTTACAACTGTAGTATTGGAACCCAGTAACAGAAAATACAAAATCATTTATCAAGTAAGTATAAAAACACTAACTGGGTTTACGACCAAGCTCCCAATTGACTAGGCGAAGACAGAGAAATGAATGAAGACCAAATGTATGCATAGTTAAGTAAAATTGTACGGCATAAAAACCACAAAAGTTCAAAGACAATAAATGGAACCCTAGATCCCTTCTAATCTCAAACCAAAAGGAACCTTGATCTTCCATTGGAAGATTGCTAAAACAATGAAATGAATGTTTGAAAATTGCACGCGGCAATCAAGACTTACCTTCCCTGCTCTCGTTCCAAGAAGTCACACCTAGCACACATAAGGATTGCCACAGGAGGCTAGGGACATGTGCATAATTAAGAACACATGGCACGTCAAGCCCAACATTAACAACTTCCAACCACTCACGTATTAAACATCAAAGCATGATTAACGTTGACAAAACAAAATGTAACTGCGATATGATTATTAGTTTAATCCTTTCACCTATTTCCACACTTGAACGGTTCAGACAAGACACCATTAATGTGAAACCATCTTACTACACATAGAAATTAAATGAATTAATCCACCAACTTAGGTTATAACAAAGCAAGGTTGCAACAAGGGTTCCCTAAATTAGAATAACCGACAAATGTTGTAATGCATAATTCATACCATGGGAATTGTAATATAAGTTTATAACCCTACCACAAACATAGATTCAAATTGTGCCATGAAGACTATAATGTAGGAAAATCAAGTAAAATTGCACATGGAACTATTAAAGGTAAAAATTTCAAAGGTAAGAGATGTCTTATTAATGGAATTTAGATAATTGAGTAATATTCTTTACTTAGTTGAGAATAAAATATTGTTCTATAAAAAAAAATATGGGTATGTGACATAATGGTATCAGATCTTTAGGAACCGCGCTTGGCCTTATGAGCTCAACCACATAGACTAATTTACTATTGTTATATTTTCTTCTTACCACTAGGAATAATATTTTGATTGCAGGAAAGAAGACAAAAGTACCTATTCTACCTGAAGAACGATCACTCCAAAATGAACTGGAAAATCCTGAACAAGGAAATATATGGGTTAATTTGAATGAAATTAGGGATAACAAACATTCTAAATTAATTCGTATTGTATAGRGTCTAAGGGAAGAATTGAAAATTTTTAAGGCAGATAATGAAAAAATTATAAAGACACAAGAAGAACTTAATGTAATATTGTTAGACAAACTATGTAATCAGAACTCTAACAAGAATAAAGGTCAATTTTCTAGTAATTCTAAAACCAATCTGCACAAGAAGAAGTCTAGGAAATTTGAACATATCGAATCAACGACGGAATATGTTTTTAAAAAAACTGATACTTCAAGTGAGGACAATGATAAAATGAAACAAAGAACTAAAAAGTAACATAAGCATCCTGAGGAAATCATGGGAGAATTTAAAAAGATAAAACCTCCAATATTTAATGGTGAGATTTAGACCGGAGAAGAGGCAAAACCTTGGCTTTCTGGAATGAAAAAATACTTTCAGATATATAATTATTCAAATGAACTTAAAGAAAGAATGGCCATCTATAATCTGACTAAGAAGGAAGATATTTGGTGGCAATATATCAAAAGAGTAAAGAATATTAAGGAACATAAAATCACTTGAAAAAAATTTAAAATATATTTCAAGAAACAATATTTATCAGAACAATATTATGAAGGTAAAGTTAAAGAATTTTATGAACCGAAGTTCAAAAATTTAACCATGAAAGACTTTTGCAGCAAATTTCTAAGCTTATTGCGCTATGTACCATATATTGTGGATGAAAAACCAAAGATACAATGCTTCTTGAGTTGTTTGCCTTCCTCATATAAATATAGGATTGTATTTGATAATCCTAAGACTTTAGAAGAAGCTATGCATAAGGCTAAACTATGTTTTGAACAATATAAAACTAGAAATGAAAATACTAAAAACTGAAGGGAAAGAAAATCGAAAGGTTTCATCCATGAAGAAAAGAAGGAAAGTTTTTCAATAAAAACACTACAAAAGGGTTTCATGGAAATAACTACATAAATATAATCCTTATAGCCCGTTTGATAATCAAAATGAAAAACAACAACTTTTTATAACAAAGAAACTACCTAAAAAGGAACCAATAAAGTGTTGGGAGTGTGGTGAACCACATTATTTTAAGGATTGTCCTCACAGAAAGAAAAACAACAACAATATACATACAGTTCAAGAAGCTACTACAGTTGGTGAAATATCATGGAGTACCCCAAAGATTAGTGCAGCCTTGGAGAATAGACAAGCAAATCACCAAGCTTCCATGGTGGAAGTAGAAGGTATGTTGAATAATCAACCAATTTCCATTTTGATTGATTCAGGTGCTAGTCTAAGTTATGTTTCACCTAAGATAGTAGAAATCTATAAAATACAGAAAGAAAAATTTGAAAAAGCATGGCTAGTACAACTTGCTACAGGAACAAAAAGAAAAGTTACAAATCTTGTTCAAGGTTGTGAAATTACTATTAATGGATTTAAAACTCAAATATATTTGAATATTTTTCAAATAGGATCATATGATGTATTAATCGGCATGGATTGGTTATAAAAATATAAAGAAATTCTAAATTTATGACAAAACATTTACTTATGTAGATGATAATGCTAACATTATTGACATTAAAGGAATACCAAGAACCATTAGTATTAGAAATATCTCAACATTGTAGATTAAAATATTTGTTCTTAAGGGATGCAAAGTATTTGTTGTTCATGTAATAGATAATGAAAAAGAAGAAAGTAAGAAATATATATAAAATTTCCCTATACTGCAAGAATTTCAAGACGTATTCCAAGAGATTCTTGGATTACCTCCTAAGAGAGAGATAGATTTCTCTATAGACTTACTACCTGGAGCGGTGCCAGTTTCAAAGGCTTCATATCGGATGAATATCTTAGAACTTAATGAAATAAAATATCAACTTCAAGAGTTACTAGAAAAAAAAGTATATTTGACCAAGTGTATCTCCTTGGGGAGCACCAATACTATTTGTCAGGAAGAAATACAGAACCTTACAACTATGTATAGACTATCAACAACTTAATAAAATTAAAATTAAAAACATATATCCTTTACCCTACATTGATGATCTATTTGATAAGTATGTGGGGCAATAGTATTTTCAAAATTTTATTTGCAAGCAGGATATCATCAAGTAATAATTAAAGACAAAGATATATACAAAACATCTTTTAGGACGAGATATGGAAATTATGAGTTTGTAGTGATACCCTTTGGGTTAACAAATGCCCCAACCTCATTCACTTGTCTAATGAATAGTATCCTATGTAAATACTTAGATAAATTTGTAATTTTCTTCATTTTCGATATACTAATCTACTCAAAGAATGAATAGGAGAATGAAGAAAACTTAAGAATAGTTCTACAGATCTTGAGAGAGAAGAAACTATATGCTAAACTTAGTAAATATGATTTTTATAAAGATAAGATTCAATACTTGGGACATGTAGTCTCTAAAGAAGGAATAGTTGTTGACCCTGAGAAAATAAGAGTCATTATGGACTTGTCAATTCGAAAATATGTTTCAGAAATAAGATCATTTATGGGTATAACAGGATATTACCAAAATTTATTGAAGGGTTTTCAAATATTTCTCATCCTATAACATCCCTACAAAAGAAAGGAACAAAATTTATATGGTCTAAAAAATGCCAAGAAATTTGTGAAAAACTAAAACATCTCCTAACAACAACTCCTATACCAAAAATAACATATCCATATAGGGACTTCGTTGTATGCATGGATCCATGCATTGAAGGGATGGGATGAATATTAATGCAAGATAATCATGTAATTGCTTATGAATCTAGGAATCTTAAGGAACACGAAAGACATCATGTAACACATGACTTAGAATTAGACATGATAATAAGCGCACTGAATATGTGGCAACACTATTTGATAGGACAAAAATTCCTATTGATATCTGACAACATTGCGTTAAAGTACATATTAAAGAAAATCTCAACTCTCAAAAGGAAAGGTGGTTGCCCTTCTTGAGCAAGTATGATTTTGAAATAAGACATATAAAGAGAAATAAATAAGGTAGTTGACGCCTTGAGAAGACATGCAAATCTGATTTATACAATTGCGAGAATTAATTATGAAAATGATTTAGAGGAAAAAGTCAAGATTGCGGTTGAAAAGGATATAGAATATGAAAGTATTAAATCAAAATTAGCAAAAAATCAAGCTAAAACTGAAAAATTAGACTTGAGACCTTCTAAAAATGGATTGTTGATGTATAAAAATAGGCTATATATCCCTAAATCAAAAGAGAATAAATCAATAATACTGAATGAATTACATAAAAATCCATACTTTGGACATCCTCGCTATCAAAAAATAATTACTATGTTAATAAAGGAATTTTATTGGCCTAACATGAAAGGAGAAACTGTTGAATATTTAGTTAAGTGCATAGAATGTCAACAAGTTAAGGTTGAACATTGACACCCAGCTGGATTATTAAAACCTTTACCCATACCTGAATGGAGATGGGAAATTATAAGTATGGACTTTATAACATGTTTTCCTAAAAGTAGTAAACAGAATGATTTTATAATTGTTGTTGTTGATAAACTGACTAAAGAAACACACTTCGTACAAGTTAACTCCACTTATAAATCTATTAACATAGAATATATATTTATGAAGGAAATATTTGAATACATTGAATTCCTAAAACTGTAATCTCAGATAGAGACACGAAATTTACAGGAAACTTTTGGAAAACCCTGTTTAAAGTCTTAGACACACAATTAAACTCGATCATTTATTACCATCCTCAGACAGATGGGAAAACTGAAAAAACTAATCAAATACTATAATATATGCTCAGAATGTATTTTATGGACAGGCCAAACAAATGGGAAGAATATATACATTTGGCTGAATTCACATATAATAATCATTACCAAGTTTCAACTGAACTTAGTTCTTTTGAAATTATTTATGGCAGAAAATGTACACCCATGTTTCCTAGAGTAATCTTTCCAATAGATTAATAATAGGACCTGAAATGTTAAAGAAAATGGAACTAATAGTGAAACGGGTACAACAAAATTTGAAAGAAGTTTAGGATAGGAAGAAGAGTTATGCAGATTCCAAAAGAACTCAAAGAGAGTTCAATATTGGAGACCATGTGTATATAAGAGTAAGGCCTAAAAGAATTTCTTTAAGACTGGGCATGTATACTAAATTAGCTCATAAATATTGTGGTCCCTTGGAAGTGCTTGCACGAATAGTACTTGTATCATATCATCTTGCACTTCCAGCCACGGTAAAAGTACATTATGTACTCTATGTTTCATTATTAGAAATATATATACATGATCCTACTCATGTTGTGGATTGGAATATGATACAGGTTGAACCCGAGGGTGAGTTCCCAGAAGATCTGGATCATATTCTTAACAGGAGGGATCTTACACTCCAGAATCAATCCATCAAACAGGTAAAGATGCAGTGGAGGCACCTTAGTCCTGAAGAGGCTACATGGGAAATGGGGGATCATATGTGGAAATCATATCCATTTATGTTCCAGAATGATACATACCAATATTAGATAACACCGAGGATGGTGTTAAGTTCTAAGAGGGGGTGGATGTGACACCTTGAAACTTTTGAATTCAAAAATTATTATTATTATTATTCTTTTGTTATCAGCACATTATTGATCATCGTGATCTAACGCAAAACTTATTATTTTATTTATTATTTTATTAATAAAAAAGGGGAAGCACACGTGAAGTGGGACTATTAGAAAAGACAATTTGTGATCCAAACAAAAATGCCGAGTGACTACAGAAGGGGGAAAAGTGGTGAATATATGTTGAATTAACTCAACTAAAGTGAGGCAAAATAGCAGGATTTTAGGAACATGTGTAGAAATAAATTGGCAGGTGGTCAATGAACAAAAAATAAAATTGGTAGTTGGTCAATGAGAAAGAGGATCATACAAGTGTCAAAATACCTAGGAAAATCTTATAAATAAAAACAGAACCAAGAGAATGGGATTCCATTCTAAATTAGATGTGAAATATGAGAAATATTTACATGACAGAGAAATATTCATGTAATTTTTATAACCCTACATAACTACAGAAAGTCACTTGGTCAGTTTATTGGATTGGGATTTAGCTCAGGGGTGATAGAGTGGGAATATGTGGAAACTTCGATCTAAGGTTGGGAGGAGCAACCCACTTGATGTGTGTTTTCTGCTAAAGAATTATTAGTGACAGTTTTTTCTTCCATTTTGTTTTGGATTAAGTTATTGTTCCTTTCGTAATCTGTGGATATTCTAATCTAGTTATCTTTTTGTTCTATTGTAATTATGAGATGCTTTACTCGGGTAAATTTGATGCTTTATTTGAAATTTTATGGTTAAATATTTACGATTGCAATATAACTAGAGATAAGAGGTTCTCACATATCTAATCTCGGTATATGATTTCCATGATATATTAGAAGGCACTGAATATATCCATAATCAGATTCAAATGAAGAAAGTATAAACAAAATTGTAGTATAGAGGAATACTATGTAATTTGAATTACAACCATCAAGATAGATGCTAAAATGATAATGTTATTGTCAGGAAGAAAATTCTAGAATATATACAGAAAGGAAAACTATATAAATGGAAATACAACTAGCAGGCTAAATGCTAAATGATAATGTTATTGTCGTGAATAAAATCTAGAATGTATATAGAATATTAAGGGAATCGAATATTAACAACTAAGTACATAATGACAAGTTTAACAATAGAACCAGTCTGATAGTTTTGGTAACCCTCTTTAAATGAGAAGGAACTAACAAAAGTATACAAGCATGGAAAGTAAAGGCTGAAACCACTCACAACCAAAAATAGAAAAACAAAGGAAAATTTTCCATTATTAAATAGTTAACAAAGCTACATCATTGTCGACCTGACTCTGTAAATTAACGTGAGTGAAATCCCTTTAACATACACAGGGAATTATCCCAATCTTAGTTCAAAAAGAAACAGAAGTAACAAAACCCTCATACGCAACAATACATCTAAATAATCTTCGCAAACAGAGTGTAGAGAAAGGAACAAAAATACTTCTTATTGTTTAAAAAAGACCAAAATAGTTGACAAATCTAGGATAAGTAACCATACCGTTAATTCAAACAGAGAGGATGGTAACAAACCATSATTGATAACTAGGGTCTAKTTTCGAAACCAAGTTACCTCTAAAGGTTGAATGCCTTAGCTGAGAATCCATAATCATTACCTGCCAAAAGGTTTTCAAACTCAAATATTAGAGTGGCACCTCGGTATCGTAATTTATCACGGCTAGAAAGAAAAAACATTTAAAGTAAACTTACAGGGTTATGYTGGTGGTTGGTTCAGGATAAAACCTACTAGATTGGTCGAGCACATCTACATTGACATGTAACCATTACCAAAAGGAATCCAAATATTTTATAAGGAAAAGGATGAAGAGTTAGTGTATTAATGTCTTACCAGGAGTAACTCAAACCCTGAAATGGAATTTGTGTAAAAGAACATCTTGACCAGCTAGATCCAACATTCCTTTTGATGGGTACCCTCAATTACAACAAAGGTCCCATCATTAGTCGAAGTATCCAAAAATATATCTTACCAGTAAAATAAAATAAAATATACAAGAAGCTAAATGTGTAATGACCCAAATCATTATGGCTACACGCGAAAAAAGAAGGTGCATTTTTTTTTTGCAAGAAGGAAAAGATGAAAACAGTTGGACCACACAACCTGGCGATGAAGACAAACACACAGGTCGGTCAAGAGACAACAACGACCCAACAACTAGCACAACGAGTAACTGGGGGACACAAGCGTAAGTCAACATATAGAGATGACCACCCACACGAATCAACATGTCAATGCCTACAAGCTAAGGGACAACATCCACCAACTTGACACAATGGCCTCGAAGGCCAATAACTAGAACCTCGATGGTGCGCAACCAAGCACATGAAGGTGTTACAACCCAAACGCCAATACTACAATGACCGTGAACCATGCCCACAAGGGGAAGCACAGACCTCAACCCAGTTATTATTTGCCTCTATCCCTTAGGGTGCGCAATCATACCCTCCACCGAAATCAGGTTTTCGCCATGCGAAAGGCATGACAACAACTGTGATGCAACAAGATAACGGGACCCTCAACCCCACTAAAATCAACACTCTAGGATATCAATCCCAACCCCTGATGATTAACCCTAGCCCCCCAATCGTCAAGTCAACCAGCCGACTATTACACTAGGAGATCTGAATACTATAATAGTCATACATCACAATAGATTCTTAGAACCGCATAAGTCAGGTGTTCTGTAAACTGATCCTGCATTACCAAAGAAGGCATAAGTACTCATTGGGTTTGCACTTGCAAAGAAGAACTAACATAAGAACCATCCTGATCATTAAAACACTAGCATAAACACTATCCATGCACCCAACTTACCACACCCCTTTACCACCACATCAATGATACAATCACCAAATAGAACTCATTGTCTAAAGGGGGCATTTACACAGTCCAAAAATAGAATTTCATTCAATAAATAAAATCCATACCATGTCCCCCAAATACACAGTCAACGGGTTCATTGTATAAACAGGCTATTACATAGTCACCCTTTCCCATAGACATCAGTGGAAATTGTGGTCTAACCCTGTACTAGAAACACAACTAAAAATAAGTTGAAAACAAAGATAAAAATGGTAATTGTTAACGCAGTCGTAAAATCAATTAACTCACATTCTAGGAATGGAAATATCGTCGTCTAAAGCATTCACTCTACAGGAATCAATGGTAGATGGAATTGTTGTCAAGGATCGCAGCCAAGCATGGGTAAACGTTGCAGTAAATAAAGGTAAAAATCACAACCAGAGATGGGTGGAATGCCCCAAAAACAATCGATGTGTTGTTAAAATAATACGCCACAATAAACATTGTGTTCATTTTATAAGTTCCTTACCATAATCACTGAGACACCTCAAGAACCAATTCACTGAGTAAGAAAACAAAATCACCGTGAAGCAATAAATGGCTGGAACGATTGATAGAAATTGCAATGAGTAAATAAAAAATCAAGGTAACAATTGAATTTGTTGTCAAGGATCTACTATCCAAGATGTGGTAATTTGAAGGGTTAGTGGGAAAAATCATCGATAATGGAAATGGAGGTAAAAATAAAATTCTAAAATGCAGAGAAAATAATTAAATCACACTGGTTTATCACAAATCGTGGTCAGTTAAAGGGAGGAGAAATCGTTGAGTTTAACATCTTGCTTGTTGGTATTCATCAATAAAACAAATGAGTTTTACCATAACAGTAGTTCTCTAAGTAAAACCTCAAGGTCGTGGTCAATAAATGGTAAAATCGCCTTCTAGATAAGAGTCACAAAATGCAGCCTTAAAGGTAAAATAGCCAAGTAAATAAGAGTCACTAAATGCATTTTTAAAGAGGCATAGATCGTAATGTAATCCAAGTGATATTTCCACACCATTACAACCCAAAAAAAAACAATCCAACAAACCTTGTAAATTGTCAATCGAGTCAAAATTAAAGTGCAGAGGCAAAATTGCAGGCCGTAGGTGTAAAAACGTATGGTACAATTCGCAGGGTAAGAACAGACCAGATGTATAAAAACCACACAGTAAATTCCCCGGGAAGGCATTAAAAACACATACGATATTCATTAAAAATGTAGAGATCATTTCATCAACACAGAGAGTAAATAAAAGGATCATGGAAGGAAGGTACAAACAATTTCCGAAGTACTCAATCACAAAGGCGCAAGTAAATCCATTAACCAGAAACAATCAACATTGGTAGACGACTAGCAGAAACATCCTTCGCTCATCATCCACGCACAGAAAAGAAGGGCATTTAGATTCATAGGTCTATTAGCACCAAAGTGACGACCGTAGATTAGGCTCATGTCCGACTGCTCGCATGTGGACTGATGAGTTAGGGATAAAGGAAAATATAAATATATATATAAACCACAAATCATCATGAATCAATAAAACCATAGGACGGTCAAGACATGCAGGGATCAAAAGCCAAGGGAATCAATCGACAGTGAGCTTAAGGCTATGGGGAAAATCAATCATCAATTAAAATTCTAAGTCAATCATTTTCTTTACCCCAATTAAACATATAGACTAAGAGCATAAATTATACTAATAATTCACCATGTAGAAATAAAGGAAGCGTACCACATCCCAGGTAGCCCGCTCTGAGTTGTTGTCTTGTGCGCTCTGTGTAGCTCCCACTTGTCGACTGATGAGACTTCATCGGTACCTCCCAGCCAACACTAGGGGTATTCTTCTTCCCCCTTAGCCCCCCAAGCTGCAAAGGGGCCATGCACACAAAACCAGAGATCAACTAGCTCCCAGCTCGCCTCTCAAGGCTGAGCTACCACTCCTCACTGAGCTGGGTATCCCAACTCCCACAAGCTAAGTCAATCAAGTCTAAAATTCTGCAGCGTAACATTACACATGACATAAGAGATCCATCATCCTCCTCCTCCCTCCTTTATATAGATTTTCTAAGTCAATTACTTTCCCAAAATCCCTTTTAATTTATTGTTCAATAATTTAATTCATAATAATCCTCCCTGTACATGTGTCACCCATTCCCTTCATTGCACCATAAATTAAATTCCTTAATTAATTAATTACCCCTATTTCCCTCACCCACCTAAAATCATTCCTAGATTGGCTCCTAGGTGTCCCCATATACCCTTACAAGTTTTAATGACTTTCCCCCTTACTAATTTACTAGTTGAGTTTAATTTAGAAAGTTCTTAAATGATAGATACCTTACTAAGTTCGACTTTCTACTTTTTCCTTTTGTTTCCCCTTTCTTTTTATGTTTCTCGTTTTTTCCTAGTTTCCTAATTCCTTTAAATTTCCCTCTTTCCCTTTTCATTTAAAACTTAAATTGGTAGCTGTAGAAAATTAACTTTTTCCCCTTTTCCTTTTTAATTAATAAATTTTAATTAGCATAAGTGACCTAACAATTATTTCCCCTTTTTCCCTGTTTTAAATTTTATCCCCCAAAAGATTTTTATAAATTAAATGAATTACTTACCCCCTTCTCGTCACATGATTAATGATGATTATCATTATTATTTATTTATTTTCATTTTTATTTTTATATAGATAGATAAAAAAAATTATCCTAAGTATCACTTAGACCTAGACTTTATTTTCCTAGGTTGGGTGACATTTTATTAAGGGAAATGTTTTAAATCTTTCTTATCATGTTATTATCCCTAACTCCATCTAAGTTTATCCATTTATTAATTAACAATGCGACATGCCCTTCAGGATGCTCTAGGTGCTCCAAGGGTGCCACTCGCCTCAACCTATTTCCCTTGCTCGACATGCCCTTCAAAACGCACCACGTGCTCCAAGGGTGCCACTTCCCTCTTTCCATTTTTCTTGCGTGATGTGCCCTTTAGGATGCACTATGTTCTCCAAGGGTGTCACTCACCTCTTTCCATTTTTCTTGCGCGACGTGCCCTTCAGGACACACTACGTGCTTCAAGGGTGCCACTCACCTCTTGACTGACTTGGTAGACATAAAAAAACCCTGGAGTCAATACTCCGCCAGGTGATCTTGTGGGAGACTAAGGGCCTCTAAGGAACAAGTCCCCTGCCTTATTGTGTGGCCCTTAGAATCATCATGAGTGATTGTCGCAGTCTGCCCTCATGACATCATGGGTCTTCTCAAACTAGGTAGTAGTTAACCTATATTTTGAGCCACGGCGGGAGTGCTAGTAGCTTGTGGCAGGGATTTTGTCCACACCTCTCCCTCAATGTCTCTGGTAGTCGTGCATGACCCCTCTATTCCACATGTGACTCCGGTCAGCAAGATATTGTCAGCCTGCATCATCAACAAATCATGTTAGAAATGAGATCCATAATCATAACATCTAATCAGATGCACAATGTCATATATACAACAATAAAACCCAATAGTCCACTCCCTGGCTCGATCCGGAGTCCAAGAGTTTCACCAATGCCTCTACATCCTCRAGGTCCAGAATCCTGCACACTCAGGAGAATCGAGTCAATAGCACCTGTCTAAGTCAATACACCAAAATAACATAATAATCACATCCATAATTCCTCATAATCATAATCAACGACCAATAATGTAAAAATCCGGACCACTTGCAAGAAAGTGTCCTCAATKATAAGTTTGCTCAGTATGCACAAGGGAGGGATGTTACATACACCCCCTCTTGTTCTAAACTTTGTCCCGAATTTTCACAATAAAAGTGCAAAATAAACGTGTATCATAGTATCATAAGTCTATCTATCCAACCAAAGGGAAACTACTGGCGCATATCATATGCATCCTCCGAGGTCACCGAGTGAGAACTATAGTTGTCCCACTGGACCTTGACCTCATCTAATGTTTGACACGGTAGCTGGCGAATGCAATTATCCGGGATGTGGATTGGCTCAGCCATGAGCACACCCTCATCCAACACCCGCAAGGTGCTCATGTCAAACAAGTGTAGGATCACTAATCATAAATTCTCAAACAGAGACATGAAATACATTGTGCATATGCTTGAAGAATCAAGCAAGGCTACTCATTAGGCCATGAGCCTCTCTTTTCCACAATATTGCAGGAGATATTTTATCTCCTTTTCTGAACTTGATTGAACTCTTATGTAGTTTTCATCACAAAAATACTTGATCGCCACATCGTAACTATGGTCGACCCGACACGCATCGACCTAACGCTTTTGTCGATTCTGCGCTTCCTTGATCCCCTGCCTTAGTTTTCATTTAATATTCCAATTCTTGGATCACTTTCGGTCCCACTAGGACCCTATCCTCAGGAAGATCCCAATCTCCAAGGCATCCGACACGGTCACCCATAAAGAAACTCGAAAGGTGCCATCTTAATGGCGCTTTGGTAATTGTTGCTATAAGAAAATTCTACCAATGGAAATAATTCTTCCCAATGCTTATGTTGGTCCATCACATACATGCGCAACATGTATTCCAAGGTATGTTTCGTTCATTCAGTATTCCCATCAGTCCCCGACTGATACATAGTACTAAAGTTAATTTGGGTTCCCAAGGCCTCTTGGAAACTAGTCCAAAATTGTCCAGTAAACACCGATCCTCGATCGAATATAATCCTCTTAGTTACGCCATGCAACCTCACAATCTCTCTGATGAAAACTCTAGCTATGTCAAGTGCCTGATACGTCATATGCATAGGAATAAAATGAGCACTCTTCGTCAAAGTGTCTACTGCCACAAAAATTGAGTCGTGTCTCCTTTTCGTCAGTGGCAATCCAACAATGAACTCCATCAAAATGACCTCGCATTTCGATTTCAAAATAGTTTGTAGGTGGTAGTAATCCTAGTGGATGTCTATGTTAAGCCTTTACCTGCTGACATTCTAGACATYTGGCCACATAGTTGACTATGTCTACCTTCATTCCTTTCCAGAAGAATAAGGGTTTAGGGTACGCCCTCATCTTCGTGACTCTCGAGTGAGCCATGTACACTGCTCTGTGAGCCTCATTTAGGATTAAAMTCCTCAASTCTTCATTTTGTGGTACGTAAATCCAATTTTTAAAGCTCAATAATCCATCGTTGTCAAACGTAAATCCTTCAAATCTTGGTACCATCATGGTGTTTTTTCCAGTAAAATCCTCAACCTCTTTGTAACATTCCTCTTCGAATTGTAAAGTTAGAATCTTTCCACGTAGATTCATTTGAAGAGGCAACACAGAAAAGATGTGTGGTCTCCAACTCAATTCATCTGCCACTCAATTCACTATTCCTTTTATGTAAGAAATCTAGAAATCATACTCGCTAAGTAGTTCCGACCAACATCGTTGTTGCGCATTCAGGTCACTTTGCATAAAGTTGTGTTGTAGTCCTTAGTGGTCCATATCTAGTTCAAGTTTTCATCCAACAAGGTAGTGTCTCCCACACTTCAAGGCATAAACAAAGGCTAACCACTCCAAATCGTGCATCGCATATCTTTTCTCATGCCTTCTCAGTTTTCCTGAGATGTAAGCGATCACTCGACCGTCTTGCATCAATATTCCGCCTAAGCCTTCCTTGGATGCATCAATGCATACGAAGAAGTCTGCATCCATGTCAGGGACCTCTAGTATCGATGTTGTTGTCAACAATTCCTTGAGCCTCCGAAATGCCCCCGAGCATTTCTCGGTCCCAACAAACTTCTTGCTCTTCTTCTATAAATTTTCAATCGGGTTTTCTATATTCAAAAATCCCTCGACGAACCGTCGATAGTATCCTGCTAAACCCATGAAGTTGCGCTCTTCTGGGACATTCTTCGGCGCAGACCATTCCATAATGGCCTCGACCTTTGCCTGATCCATAGTGATACCTTCGTCGGAGATGAAAAGCCCTAAGTAGTGAGTCCTCAATTGATAAAATGAGAATTTGGACAACTTCCCATACGATTTAAGCTCTCGCAGATACGGTAGTACCAAGCACAAGTGCTCATCATGTTCCTCTGTCGTCCGAGAGTAAATCAAAATATATTCAATGAATACTTGGATGAACTTGTCCAAGTACTCATGGAACACCCTGTTCATCAAACTCATAAATACCCTCGGGTGTTTGTCAGTCCAAATGGTAAAACAGTAAACTCGTAATGCCCAAACCTCATCTTAAAGTTGGTCTTAGGGACATCATCCTCCTTAATCTGTAACTAGTGATATCCTGATCATAAATCAATCTTTAAGAACACTGTCACACCCTTCATCTGATTGAACAAATCATCAATCCTCGAAAAGGGATATTGATTCTTGATTGTTGCCTTGTTCAATTGACGGTAGTCAATGCAGAGTCTCCATGACCCATCCTTATTTTGTATGAAGATAGCAGGCACACCCCACGATGACACACTCAGACGTATAAGTCCTAGGTCTAGCAACTCCTTCAGTTTCATTCTCATCTCCTGTAACTCTGGGGTCGACATTTGATAAGGCATTCTAGCCATCGGTTCAGTCATGGGTTTTAGGTCTATGGTAAAATCCAAATCCCTCTCTGGCGGCATCCCAGGTAACTCCTCCGAAAAGACGTCTGCAAATTCTTTCACCATCGGAAGATGTTCTAGATCTTCCGCTACTCCCTTCTTGTTTAACGCAAGGATTGCATAAATTTTACATCCCTTTCACATGCTCTTCCATAGCCGCAAGGAAGAGATGAACCTCAAGGAAATTCCCTGGTTTTGTCCTACAATCACGCGTCTCTATCCCTCATCATCGACCAAGCTCAACCATTTTGTCTTACAGTTGAGTATTGCGTCATGCAATTCTAACCAGTCCATACTGATCACAATGTCATAAGATCCTAAGATCATGATGTACAGGTTGGCCCTGGTGAAAAAATCTCCTAGGTTAAGGGCACAACCCGTAACCTTTCCTCCAACCTTTGTTTGGCTCCTGAAGCCATCTCTACAAAGCTAGACTCATCATGTTCGACTGCCATTACCTTAATCCTTTTAGCACTGCACCAGAAATGAAACTCTTGGTAGCATCGAGATCTATCAAAATAATAAGGGTCTAGTCAGAGATGGTACCTGACATCTGGAGCACCACCTACTGGTGCTCTACCTGGTAGTTAATAACTATTGCATGAATCTAATGGCCCTTGCCCAAAACTTCGACAATAGTGGGTTCGGCTGATTCAGATGCTCTATCCCCTTCCTCTGGGCAGTAATTTTGGTAATGTGGCTCCCCACAATCCAACAAACTTTCTTTGGTCCAGTAATCCTAGTACCTGAAGTAAAAGTTGAATTCTAACAATAAGTCCAACTCGAACTTCTTGACCAACAATTTTTGGGTAAATTTGTGAAAATCATACCGAAGCAGCTCCAAACGGGCCTCGTACTTAGGCATCGTGCAACTACCTTGTCACAAGGCGTCAACTTGTTGAGATGACACTCGACAAATTCCTCAAAAAGATACTTCTCTTAGAACCATTCCTCGAATAGTTCCCATGAAACGTGTCGACGGTCATGTTCAAATGTGGCAAGAGCATCTTCTGCCATAGAAGAGCGCTCCCCTTTAGTTGAAAGACCACCATGGAGACCTTCATGATGGAATTCATAATCGCGAAGCGTGAAGCACAATGCCTTACTTTACAACTGTGCCTCGATGACATAGTCATTCATGACACTCGTGGATTCGAGAAATCAACTCTCTCGAGTTCTCAGTGGATTCTAATAGTACTAGCTAGGGCATGTTGTGAACCCTCAGGGGTACAGGTGCCCTGGACTCAACTCAATACTGAAGGTGAATCAAGGCCCTTTGACATTCCCTGGAAGGGCCTTGTTCGACCATCATCATCCTTTATAACAAGCGAATCCAACCCAAGGAATTTCTCTTCCCCTTGGGAATTTGACTCCGAGGGTGTGGGAAATTTTGGAGGCGTCGCACCTCCTTCCACGGCACCACATGGTGAACCTCTGAGGCATCCTCTAAAAGCAGTCACCATAAGGACACATTCACATTTTTAATTAGCGCAAGGGTTAATACTCACGGGTGTACTACAGTGGAAAGCCTAGCGATCCACAGTCACAGGGTTGAACCCGCTCTGATACCATGTGTAACAACCCCAATCATTATGGATACACACAATGTAACGGGACCCTCAACCCTTCTAAAATCAACGCACTAGGAGATTACGTTCACTATCCAAACCCCTGATGACTAACCCTATCCCCCCAATCGTCAAGTCAACCAGACAACTATGACACGAGGAGATATGAATACTATAATAGTCATACATCACAATAGATTCTTAGAACCGCATAAGCCAGGTGTTCTGTAAACTAATTGTGCATTACCAAAGAAGGAATAACTACTCTGTGGGTTTGCACTTGCAAAGGAGAACTAGCATAAGCACCATCCTGATCATTAAAATACTAGCGTAAAGAGGAGGGTGAATATGAATTACACCAAGTTCACAAGGTGAGAGGTATATCTCTAGCAAGTTCCGGGTAATCCTTGGCGACACCTTGCCCACCCCAATCTTTACACATTAATTATTTATTCAATAACAGTTCCATGTAACCTATTCCAAATCCGAAGGTTTATGGTGACTATATTCACAAATTCACTGTAAATATAATTGTCTCAGTGCAACAAATATCGATAAAACCATCACAACAAGCATTAAACTTAAGTATTAATCACTAACCTTAAACATTACTAATGGAACCCTCTCATGCAGCATTTTGTTTAACTATAAAAAAATATTAACTTTAAACAATTTGATTTAACAAACCCATGTAAGCATTAGCTTTAAACATTAATCATTAACTTTTGAACACTAGTGCCTTATCATTCACATATATATCTCTACCCCAAAAGAAACGTTTCCATGCACCCAACTTACCACACCCCTTTACCACCACATTAATGATATAGTCACCAAATGGAACTCATTGTCTAAAGGGGGCATTTACATAGTCCAAAAATGAAATTTCATTGAATAAATAAAGGCCATACCCCGTCCCCAAAATACACGGTCAATAGGTTCACTGTCTAAATAGGCGATTTCACAGTCACTCGTTCCCATAGACATCGGTAAAAATCGTGGTCTAACCCTGTACTAGAAATGAAACTAAAAATCAGCTGAAAACACAGATAAAAATGGTAACAATTAACGCAGTCGTAAAATCAATTAACTCACATTGTAGGAATTGAAATATCATCGTCTAAAGAATTCACTTTACATGAATCAACGGTATATGGAATCGTTGTCAAGGATCGCAGCCAAGCATGGGTAAACGTTGCAATAAATAAAGGTAAAAATCACTGTCAAAGATGGGTGGAATGCCCCAAAAAACAAATCGTTGTGTTGTTAAAAGAATACTCCACAATAAACGTTGTGTTCATTTTAGAAGTTCCTTACCAGAATCGCTAAGATGCCTCAAGAACCAATTCATTGAGTAAGAAAAAAAATTCACCGTGAAGCAATAAATGGCTAGAATGATTGATAGAAATTGCAATGAGTAAAGAAAAATGTAGGGTAACAATTGAATTCGCTGGAAAGGCTCTATTATCCAAGATGTGGTAATTTGAAGGGTTAGTGGGAAAAATCGTGGATAATGGAAATGCAGGTAAAAATACAATTCTGAAACGTAGAGAAAAGAATTAAATCACACTGGTTTAGCACAAATCATGGTCAGTTAAAGGGGGGAGAAATCATTGAGTTTAACGTCTCACTTGTTGGGATTCATCAATAAAACAACTGAGTTTTACCATAACAATAGTTTGCTAAGTAAAACCTCAAGGTTGCGGTCAATAACTGGTAAAATCTCCTTGTAGATAAGAGTCACGAAATGCATCCTTAAAGGTAAAATCGCCAGGTAAATAAGAGTCACTAAATGCAGTTTTAAAGAGGTGTAGATCGCAATCTAATCCAAGTGATATTTCCACGCCATTACACCCCCAAAAAAAAACAGTCCAAAAAACTTTGTAAATTGTCAATCAAGTCAAAATTAAAGTGCAGAGGTAAAATTGCAAGTCGTAGGTGTAACAACGTATGGTAAAATTTGCAGAGTAAGAATAGACCAGATGTATAAAACCACACAGTAAATTCCTCGGGAAGGAATTAGAAACATAGACGATATTCATTAAAAACACAAAGATCAATTCATCAAGACAGAGAGTAAACAAGCGGATCGTAGAAGGAAGAAACAAAAAATCGTAGAAGTACTCAATCACAAAGGCACAAGGAAATCCATTAACCAGAAACAATCAACAGGGGTAGACAACTGGCAGGAACATCCTTCGCTCATCATCCACGCAAAGAAAAGAAGGGCGTTTAGATCCATAGGTATATTAACACCAAAGTGACGACCGTATATCAGGCTCCTAGCCGACTGCTCAGGCGTGGACTGATGAGTTAGGGATGAAGGAAAAAATATATATATAAACCGCAAATCATCACAAATCAATAAAACTATAGAAAAATCAAGACATGTAGGGATCGAAAGACAAGGGAATCAACTGACAGCGAGCTTAAGGCTATGGGGAAAATCAATCATCAATTAAAATGCTAAGTCAATCATTTCTTTACCCCAATTAAACATACAGACTAAGAGCCTAAAGTATACTAATAATCCACCATGCAGAAATAAAGGAAGTGTACCATATCCCAAGTAGCCCACTCTGATTTGTTGTCCCACGGGGTCCATGCAGCTCCCGCTTGCTGACGGATGAGACTTCACCGGTATCTCCCAGCCAACGCTAGGGGTACTCTTCTTCCCCCTTAGCCCCCCGAGCTGCAAAGGGGCCACACACACATAACTAGATATCAGCTAGCTCCCAGCTCGCCACGCAAGGCCGAGATACCACTCCTCACCGAGTTGGGTATCCCAACTCCCACAAGCTAAGTCAGTGAAGTCTAAAATTTTGCAGCGTAATGTTACGCATGACAGACAAGATCCATCGTCCTCCTCCCTCCCTCCTTTATATAGATTTTCTAACTCAATTACTTTTCCAAAATCCATTTTAATTTATTGTTCAATAATTTAATTCATAATAATCCTCCCCGTACATGTGTCACCCATCCCCTTCATTGCACCATAAATTAAATTACTTAATTAATTAATTACCCCTATTTCCCTCACGCACCTAAAATCATTCCTAGATTGGCTCCTAGGTGTCCCCATATTCCCTTACAAGTTTTAATGACTTTCCCCCTTACTAATTTACTAGTTGAGTTTAATTTAGAAAGTTCTTAAATGCTAGATACCTTACTAAGTTAGACTTTCTTCTTTTTCCTTGTGTTTCCCATTTCTTTTTATGTTTCCCTCTTTTTCCTAGTTTCCTAATTCCTTTAAATTTCCCTCTTTCCCTTTTCATTTAAAACTTAAATTGGCAGGTGTAGAAAATTAACTTTTTCCCCTTTTTCCTTTTTAATTAATAAATTTTAATTAGCATAAGTGGCCTAACAATTATTTCCCCTTTTTCCCCTTTTTAAATTTTATCCCCCAAAAGATTTTTATAAATTAAATGAATTACTTACCCCCTTCTTGTCACATGATTAATGATGATTATCATTATTATTTATTTTTTTTCATTTTTATTATTATATAGATAGATAAAAAAAATTATGCGAGGTATCACTTAGACCTAGACTTTATTTTCCTAGGCTGGGTGACATTTTATTAAGGGAAATATTTTAAATATTTCTTATCACGTTATTCACCCTAAGGCCATCTAGTTTTATCCATTTATTAATTAACAACGCGATGTCCCTTCAAGATGCAGTAGGTGCTCCAAGGGTACTACTCGCCTCAACCTATTTCCCTTGCTCGACGTGCCCTTCAAGACACACTACGTCTCCAAGGGTGCCACTCAGCTCTTTCCATTTTTCTTGTGTGATGTGCCCTTCAGGACGCACTACGTTCTCCGAGGGTGCCACTCGCCTCTTTCCATTTTTCTTGTGCGACATGCCCTTCAGGATGCACTACGTGCACCAAGGGTGCCACTCGCCTCTTGACTGACTTGGTAGACATCAAAAACCCCTGGAGTCAATAGTCCGCCAGGTGATCTTGTGGGAGACTAGGGGCCTCTAAGGAATAAGGCCCCTACCTTATTGCACACCTCATAGAATCATTGTGAGCAACTTTCATAGTCTTCTCTCATGACATCGTGGGTCTTCTCGAACTAGGTAGTCGTTAACCTACAGTTCGAGCCATGGTGGGAGTGTTGGAAGGCTGTGGCAGGGATGTTGTCCACACCTCTCCCTCAACATCTCTGGTAGTCGTGCGTGACCTCTCTACTCCACATGTGAGTCCAGTCGGCAAGCTATCATCATCCTGCATAATCAACGAATCATATTAGAAATGAGATCAATAATCATAACATCTAATAAGATGCACAATGTCATATATACAACAATAAAACCCAATAGTCCACTCTCTGACTCGATCCATAGTCCAAGGGTTTCACCAATGCCTCTGCATCCTCGAGGTCCAAAATCCTGCACACTCGGGAGAATCAAGTCAATAGAACCTGTCTAAGTCAATACAACAAAATAACATAATAATCACATCCATAATGCCTCATAATCATAATCAACGACTAATAATGTAAATATTTGGACCACTTGCAAGAAAGTGTCCTCAAGGATAAGTTCTCTCAGTGCACACATGGGCTGGATGTTACAAAATGTAACCAAGACATTCATCTCCTGGAACGACCTGGAAGGTTTCCAAACCAGAAATCAACACAATCTCATGAAATCAATAGTAATATGAGTATTACACATAGTAAATGAAATGTGCATAGGACCTTCAACTAGATATAGAAAATAAACACCTTCGACAATTGTAGTATTGGAACCCAGTAATAGAAATTAAAAAATCATTAATCAAGGATAAAAACACTAACCGGGTTTATGCCCAAGCTCCCAAAATACTGATTGAATCTAGAGCAATTAACAAAGATGAAATTTATGTAGAGTTAAGTACATGAAAGGGGTATAAAAACCCCAAAAGTTCAAAGACAAGAATGGAACCCTAAAGCCCTTCTAAACTCAAACCGGAAGGAACCCTCATCTTCCACTAAAAGATTTCCAAAACAATGAAATGAATGTTCGAAAATTGCGCGGGGCGGTCGAGACTTACCCTCCCCACTCTTATTTCCAAGAATTCACACCTGGAACACATAAGGATTACCACAGGAGGCTAGGGATAGGTGTGTAATTAAGAACACGGGGTATGTCAAGCCCGACATTAACAACTTCCAACCACTCATGTATTAAACATCAAAGAATGATTAACGTTGACCAAACAAAATGTAACTATGATATGATTAGAAGTTTAACCCTTTCACCTATTTCCACACTTGAATGGTCAAGACAAGCCACCATTAACGTGTAACGAACTTACTACACATAGCAATTAAATGAATTAATCCACCAACTTAGGTTATAACAAAGCAAGGTCGCTACAAGGGTCCCCTTTAGAATAACCAATGAATGTTGTAATGCATAATTCATACCATGAGAATTGTAATATAAGATTATAACCCTACCACATGAATTATAACACAGATTGAAATTGTGCCATGAAGACTATAAGATAGGACAAGCAAGTAAAATTGCACATGGAACTATTAAAGGTAAAAATTTCAAAGGTAAGAGATGCCTTATTAATGGAATTTAGATAATTGAGTAATATTATTTACTTAGTTGAGAATAAAATATTGTGGTATAAAAAAAAATTATGGGTATGTGACAATTATGAATCCATGAACTATGATCTCTTGGTCTCTATCTCTACTCATACAAGCCATCCCATCTCACCTCTACCAACAATCACTAGTGTTTTCAAACCAACATCTTCAAAGTGACCTTGACACTCCAAATTAACATTAATGTGTAACCATACCATGGGCACTAAGGTAGGTTAGAATATTTTTAAAAACAATATGGACCACGTTTTCAAAAAAAAATGTTATTCATCCAAATAGATTTAATAACCTCAATGCATAACCCCACCACAAGTACCAAGGTAGGTTAAAACATTTTTCTATATAATGCACATAATTCTTCAAATATTTTCTCGATAGTTTGTAGACCAATTATCTCCATTAATTCAATGCAGAGCCACATAATGTCACATATAATGTAATTCCAAATGGTAAATGGTGGTGGTGAAAATTTATAGGTTTTAAGTTTGTTACATTATGTTATATAACCTCTTGGCTACCTCAATGCTATCACTATAACAATTTCCATGTAGATAAAACTTTGAAAACTTAGACTAAAGAAACTACAACAAAACGATTTGGGTCCTTGGTGTTGAGATGAGGAAGAGGAAAAGGAACTATTTTGGATTGTCCAATTTCATTATCTATCTCAAAGGATTTAAGAAGAAGAAATTGGTATTGTTGTTTCCATTTGTTCAAATTTGAGGAGCTTTACTATCACATCTTCATTAGTTTTCGAGGACACCATTAAAAGATTCTAAATTTCTTGACGCATTTCTAATGGAAAGATTTTCCCTGCATAGGTCATTTTTTGTAGTATTTGATTTATTGCATGAAAGCGCCCATGGATAGGTAGGAAGTTTCCTATATTACCTTTTATTGTGCAAATGTTACTTTCCCTATCATAATCTATAAAAGTTAAAGAGATCAAATTATAACATCCCTTTTATTCTATATGCATTTTT
>JASDQU010374401.1:3615-20903 GCA_032191745.1 Picea mariana | reverse complement strand
TAAGTGTGTGCACATGGGTTTTTTCTTTTGAGGTATGAAACTCTTTTGAAGTATAAGATGGATATATTCCATAATATATATTTATAATGAAAAGTTTTTAAGAATTATTGGTAATGTATATATATATATATATATATGAGAACCTTCATTTTGTACATGATCATTTTATTCCAGAATTTATATGGATTGAGGGTTTATAGATGGTTATACAAGTATCATTTTGGATTTCATTCCTTATTAAAACAAAAAGGAAACAATTTCATGCTAATCTTACATTCTTATGTCATTTCAAAGAAAAAATTTAAACTTTCTTCATTTAATCAAGCACATGCACCCGCATAATAAGAGTTACAAGGAGTTATAATTAATAGTTCTAAGTTTATTCAAACATAACTACAACAATGCATATAATTTCTATATAATATTGTTTTTTCTAAAAATTCATCATTAGATATCTTCATTTGAAAGGAACTTATCTACATATAATTATGACAGATTTGTAACAACCCCATCTGTTATGACCACATGCGACGCAGGAAGTGATTTTTTTTATTTTTTTCTAAGCAGGAAGGAAAATGACGACAACAATTAATCAACACAATGAGACTACGAACACAACTTATGCATTCAGGCAACAGACAACAATGACACATCATACTAAAACATCATGCAATTGGATGAAACATGTGATAATCAATTGATAGACAAAAACGGCTACCTGCCCGACACATGCAAGACAATGCCTACCAGCTAAAGGTCAACATCATCAACCCAACACAATGGATTTGACGACCAGTAACTATATGCCTCTACAGCACATAAAACCAAACTCATTAAGGTGCTACAACCAAGTACCATTATCAACTATAACAAACAAATTTCCTCGTGGAGAAGCACAAGACTCTGGCCAAATTATCATTCGAAATTATCCGTCAAGGCACGTAATGATCCCCTCATCAAGAATTATCTTCTCCCAAGGCGATATGTGCGACAGTAATCAATCGCAACCCAACCTATCTAGACCAAACTCAAGAAAATAAAACACGTTGGGATACCGAATTAACTAACAAAAACATGAAGACTATACCCACGCACCCAAGCAACCAGTCGACAAGGCACAAGGTGACATCACTCAATTAAATTGCGCAATCTATTAAACGAATTTTCCATAAACCATAAACCATTATCTGTTAAAAGGAGTGAGCTATTATAAAAGTTACTAATATCATAAATGTGACCAAAAATGTGACCATAAATGTGAACTATTATAAATGTTATCGTTGTCCCAAAATAATATTTTGGTCCAATCATATTCTTTGTCTATACAAAATAAGAGCTAATAATGATATTAACACTAATGATATATGTTAATGACATTGTTGTCTAAATATAGTGTTATTCCTTAACGTGATCGTTGTCTATAATTAATGTTATTCGTTATTATTTCAATGTTATTTCGTTGTCTATATATAAATGGTATTTCAATGCTAATTCAATGTCATTTCAATGTTATTTTGATGTCTATAAGTAAATGCTATTTCAATGCTAATTCAATTTTATTTCAATGTTTTTTTCTGTCTATAAATAAATGTTATTTCAATGCTAATTCAACATTATTTCAATGATATTTTGTTGTCTATAAATAAATGTCATTTCAATGCTATTTGATGTTATTTTACTATCTATAAATAAATGCCATTTCAATTCTATTCAATGTTATTTTACTATCTATAAATAAATGCCATTTAAATGCTATTCAATGGTATTTGATGTTATTTTACTGCCTATAAATAAATGTTATTTAAATGCTAATTCAATGTTATTTCAATGATATTTTGTTGTCTATAAATAAATTCCATTTCAATTCTATTCAATGTTATTTGATGTTATTTTACTGTCTATAAACAAATGCCAATTCAATGCTATTCAATGTTCTTTTGTTGTCTATAAATAAATTCTATCATTATATTGCAATCATTAAATCGCTAACATTATAAACCGTTATCATGATATCAATACAGGGATATATTGCAATCATTAATTCGCTATCATTATGATTATTGCAAGGGATATATTGCAATCATTACATTGCTATCAATGTATATATAAATCACTATCAATATATAAATTCGCTATCGTTTAAATATAAACTTGTTGTCTTTTAAAACCGAAATAATTATAATGAAATCGCTATCTATGGATGCATATAAGATCTATATAATAAATGCGTTATCTAAGAAATCTGTATGATAAAATCACCATCTATATGATCTATAAAACAAGGCGTTATCTACGTCAAATGCAGTCTGCAAACAATCGTTGCCTACATATGATTTGTTGTCTATATAATCATTGACATATAAATACTAGTTGTCATGCATAATCGTTGTCTAAATAACAAAACAGATGAATTTATGGATATCATAATGATATAGTTGTGAGGTATCGCTATATGAATAACATATACAAATGAATCACATAATATAATCGACATCGATGAGTAATGATATAAATCGACATGTACAATGTGATATCGTTGTGTAATGAGAACCGCAGGGAAGGGATAGGTAAAAAACATAGTGTATTCACATAATTAATCGCATGATAATAATAAATAGCATGACATAACAGTTAAACCATAGGATAAATACAATGGTTATACAAACTCATTGTCAAAAATGTATACATGATACACAACATCAGTTATAACTCAATCTCACCCTGTATACATCAAATTCGTGGTCTCACTCGTTTACATTAGATTCGCAGTGATAAAATTAAGTCATTGTTCAAGCCATACAATCAAATTATATATAAACGCAGATTGATCATGTTGGATCATGTTGACATTGATGCCAATGGTTTGATTGATTGATGTCATTAATTGATGTCAAGTGATTGATTGATGTCAAAGGATTGATTTATTGATGATTGATGTAATATAATATGTATTATCCTTTATGAGAATGCATAGATGAAGATGGATCAATGAGTTGTCATTGATATGATGAAGATGGATCAATGAGTTGTCATTGATACATGATGAAGATGGATCGATGTGGTTTCATTGGTATATGATGCATTGTCGGAAAAATGTATAGATGACTCATTATTGTCTTATCATGATTGATAAGGTGCAAAAATGGATGAACTCCAAAGTGGTCCCCTTATGGTGAAATCCCTCATGGGAAGATGCTTTGCGGATTGAGTTATCCTAGAAGAATGGTTGGAGGACCCATGCTCTCATTATTGTCTTATCATGAATGATAAGGTGCACAAATGGATGAACTCCAAAGTGGTCCCTTTATGGTGAAAGCCCTCATGGGAAGATGCTTTGCGGATTGAGTTATCTTAGAAGAATGGTTGGAGGACCCATGCTTGTATGTGGAATAATGAGATGAAGATCAAGGAAATTGTTGGTGAAACTATCCTAGATGGATAGTGCTTGTCATTCCATTTCCTGTGGTATGTGGAATGTCACATAACTCCTCATGGTTTGAGATTTATGGCCTTACGAAGATGAAGGACCCCCACATGAAGGCTTGAAGCCCCTAAGGTCAAAGAAGTCAAAGTGACCTAAAAGAAGAAATCATTATTTAAATGATAAAGTAAAGTGACAAAGTCAAGGTGGATTATTTAAATAATAAAGAGAAGTGACAAAATCAAGAAGGAATATTTATGGAAAGTGGTCAACCCTAAATATAAAGAAAATAGGTTAAGTGACCTAGAAATGGGTTAAGTGACCCAAAAGAAGAAATCATTATTTAAATGATAAATTAAGGTGACAAAGTCAAGGTGGATTATTTAAATAATAAAGAGAAGTGAAAAAAATCAAGAAATGATAAAGTAAGATGCAAAATCAAGAAGGAATATTTAAATGATAAAATATTGAAGAAATTTCTATTTATGGAAAGTGGTTAGCCCTAAAATAAGGAAAATAGGTTAAGTGACCTAGAAATGGGTTAATTTACCTAGAGGATGAAAGTATAAATAAGATATCAATGGTCTCTTGTAGATCATCCTTTTTGTGGATCAATGGAGAGCTTCTTGTGAGAATATCTTTTGGAGTATTGATGGAGAGCTTCTTGAGAATTTTTAGTGTGGAACACTTGATAATATTGAATATATATAGGTGAATGAGGTAACAAAGGATATCTAAGATGAATTTCAGAAGGAAGGTGAAGAAAAGAGGGTCAAAATTGAAGGGAGGATAAATTCTTTTGATGATGCTTTCTAAGGTATGTTATTTACAGGTCATCTTACAGGTCATCTCACCATTTTCGATATAACTTTTTTTATATAATGATTCAGACCGTGGGATTGATATTCCATTGAGGAAACATATCCAAGTATATTTGGTAAAAAATTAAGCTTGTGGGGCATTGTATTTTTGGAGATACACTCTGTGCAAAATAGGGTTTGTGGCTAGTCCTAAAACTAGTCTAAAACAGGTGTTTCGGGTAAAAATGTCATAACTTCTTCATAACAGATCCAAATTCAGTGAGACAAATTTTATTGGTTATATTACAGTCTGTAGTATGTTTTTTAATAGTTTCATATATATTCAACAAATATTTCATGCGGGACATGCTCTATAAGGTCTCTCTCTAGAATAAGCTAGAATTCAGAAAGGTATGTCATTTTTGCTATAACTCCTTTTCTGAGAGGTTACAAGAAGTGACACATGNAGGAATTGCATAAAACACACTGAAGAACACTGTGTATAATTTTTATATCTTTATTCATTACAGGTACAAAGTTATGATTATTTCAATTTGGGGTTGTTGACTAATCCAAAACTAGTCATGGTTGAGACAAGCAGTTGATGAGTTGGCACATACATGAGGTGTATAGTTGATGATGTTGGTAGATATTGATGAGTCATTGTTTATTATTGTTTGAAACATTATTGGTATATACTTGGTACATGGTTGGATGCACTTGTTTATGGTACAGGTTGATTACAGGTTGTTTGGCACAGGTTGGTGCATGGTTGATGCACTTGTTTATGTTGACAGATTGATATTTGTTGAGGATTGTTGCCTCATCTCAGTTGGTGCTGAGAATGTAAGATGAGTCTTTCATATATAGATGGTGCTCTTGTAGATTTGTACTCTATTCAGTTGTTGTTGAAAAACCCTTGGATTGAAGTCCATAATAAAAGGAAAAATTTTACATACATCTTGTGTTCTTTGTGTTCCTTGTGGAGATGATTTGTTGATGATATGTTGTTGATATGTATTCACATCTAACTGATTATAAATGAAAAGAATGAGTAATGAGAAAATGTTGAATTTTAACTAAGGAGTTTTTGTGTAAGAAGGAAGTTTTTGGAAAAAGATCCCCACACTCATTCAGCCCCCCCTCTAAGTGTGGTAGGTGTGTCCAACAATTGGTATCAGAGAGAGCCTTCACTACAAGCCTTAAAAAGCTTGAAGGAGATCCATAGGCACACAAATGGATGATGAAATACCAATCCTTGATGAGGAAAACTATTCTACTTGAAGAATAGATATGAGAGTGTATTTGAAGACAATGGGAGAAGTTATTTGGAAGGCAGCCATTGGTGGATCAATACCGTTGAAGAAAAAGTCAAAGTTTGTAACTCAAAGGGAAGGAAAGAAGAATGATGCATTGGCTCTCAAGACCATTCTTAGTTGACTTTCAATCCCTATCAAAGAAAGCATGGGACAATGCACTTCCGCCAAGGATCTATGGCTAAAGCTAGAGGAGACATATCAAGAAAAGAAAGAAGATGTTGAATACCATTCCGTCAAGATTATCAAAGGTAAAGAATCTCTAACTCTTGATTGCATATGTGATGATTTTGAAGGAATTTCAAATAAAGGAAAAGAATCATGTGATGATGTTGTCAAGAAGGAAGATATTGAAGATACTTCAAATGAAGGTAAAGAATCTCCAAAGACTCTTGATTGCATTGATTCAAAATGTGATGATGTTGAATTTTTCTCAAGTGAAGAAGATGATCTAGAAATAGTTTGTGTAAAGTTTGATGATAGTTATCCCATGGAAAGAATAGAAGAAAATATATTAGAACTTCAAAAGGAAATTGAAGAGGGTTTATATAGATATAGAAGTGATCATTTTTATACACACTATAACTATCTTTCAGATAACACTAAAAATTTTCCTAGGAGGAATCAAAGGTACATCTTGATGTTAAAGGAAATGCTCAAAGAAAGCAATAAGACTCAACTAGAAGAAAAGGAAGAAGAAATCACAAGACTAAAGAATGAAAAATAAAATGTGAAGGTAGATGATGATATTAGAAAAAGTTTTGAAACTATTGTCCATCTCAAGACCCAAATTGAAGAAGCCAAAAGAATAAAGGAACTATTGAAGAATCAAATAAATGAAAAGGAAGAGTTATGTTGTAAGCTAGAAGCTGAAATTGTTGACCTTAGAAAGAATGTAGAAAAGTCAAACAAATTCTTGAATATCTCACTAATATTGGATGAGATCTTAGAAAGTCAAAGATCGCCATATGATAAATCAGGTCTTGGATACAAAGGAGAAGATACACATGCTGAAGAAAGAACCTCAAAGAAGCATGAGGTAAATCCATCAAAGAAGGAAGACAATGTTGCAAAGCAACCATATACACAAGGAAAAGAAAATTTCAAAAGAACAAAGCAAGGAAGACATCAAGAAGCTATTCTTGGGACACCAAAGAAAAGGTATGAAAGTATTTTTCATGGGCATTGTTATTTATGTAATGGATATGGTCACAAATCTTTTGAATGTAGATCTTATGAAAGAAGATATAATGGAAGATTTTATAACACCATGAGGTGTTGGAGATGTGATCAAGTAGGACACATTGTTGTTCACTATAACACTATGAGATGCTATAGCTATAGTGAATTTGGCCAAAAATCCCATGAGTGTTGGAACACAAGAAGAAAGTCCATGATGAGAACTTCAAATAGCATGGCTAGAAGAAGGAATGAAGTAAGGAAGGGAGACATATTTGAAAATATGTATGCTCAGAGCTCAAGTTCTGAGGAGCAGGGACATCTACAAAAGTGGGTGAAGAAGACAGAGCAGCTAGAACGAAATGAAAGACTGAAGGAAAGCTCAAGTAAGTCATCTACTGAAGCATACATAGGTGACAGTGGTATCATTTATGTACATATGTAGGATGACCTTGTATAGGTCATGTACATACATGAGTTGTTGTGCAGTAGACCACATATATGTGGTAAAGCCTTGAGAAAAAGGCTATGCACATGGATTGCAGCTTGATGTGATTGTATAACACTTTGTTGCAGGGTCTGACATTGTTTGTTGTAGGTTCTGATACTATTTTCTCCAGGTTTAAGTGTTCATCTATTGGATTATGTAAAATAAAATCTCGAGTGCATGACACTAACCCATGAGTATGGATTGATGTTGATCTGTGTTAGAAAAATAGGACCATGGAGTAATAAAATAAAACAAATGTGGAAACAAAACATAGAAGATACACAATACAATAGAGACACAGATTTGCGTGGTTCACCCAGTGTGGGATACGTCCACCAGAGAAATTTCCAGGTCCTTCCTTTATTATTATCCAGCATATGAAGGGATACAACCTACAACAAACCCGTTGTAACTTCCTCTTCTTTCACTCATAGTCTTCTATCTCAGAATACAATATTTTCCATCAACCATAGCCATAATACATTTCCCTCATAATAGAGGGTTGCCTTCTAGGGCAGAAAACCCTTACATAATCTCTATCATTAGATCTGCAACCTTATAATGAATGGTCCAAATTTACAATGAAATTACAATATACATTTACAAGGCAATTTTTCCTTCGGGGGCTTCACCCCCGAACCCCCGCTGGAGGCCCGCTTGCCCCCAGACCCCCCAGCCGAGGGAATATCCCCCCCAGACCCCGCAGAGGGGGTACCCCCCCTCTACACTCCCCCACGTGGAAGAGTGTACATACTTCTGGGGTGTAAATACTTCATGGTGTATAAACACGGCTGAAAGTAAAAGACCTCTAAATGAGGAAGATAATCAGGCTCCACAACCAACAATCTCCCACTTGGAGACTGATCTCAACAACTCCATCATTGCTGTATATGCTGGACTCTGAACCTTCTTGGGCCTAGAAAATTTCTCATCTTCATCTTCATTCTTGAAGACTAACTGAAACTGAGCAGGAATGCAGTTTCCCCCTGGTTACTCCCTTTGTTAACATGTCTGCAAGATTTTGGCTAGTGTGTATCTTTTCCAACCTCAAATGTCCATCTTCCAAGGTTGATCGTATGAAGTGATACCTCAAATGTATATGCTTAGTCTTCGAATGGAAGGTTGAGTTCTTGTCAATATGAATGGTACTTTTACTGTCACAGTACAACCTGCTATTCTCTTGCTTCTTTCCCAATTCCTCCATAAACCTCTATAACCAAATCATCTCTTTACTAGCCTCTGTAGCAGCAACATACTCTACCTCTATTGTTGAAAGTGCAATAACCTTTTGTAGTTTCGAAATCCAACTTACTGTTGTTCCACCTATAGTAAACACATACCCTGTGGTACTCCTCCTGCTATCTTTATCACCTGCCATATCTGAATCAACATATCCTTGTAGAACAGTTTTTGAACCTCCAAAACATAATGCATGATTAGCAGTACCTCTCAAGTATCTGAGAATCCTCTTTACTGCCTCCCAATGTTCCTTACCTGGATTGATCATATATCTGCTCACAACTCCCACTGCATGTGCAATATCTAGTCTTGTGAAAACCATTGCATACATCAAGCTGCCAATTGTTGATGAATATGGGACCCTAGACATGTATTCTATCTCCTCCTGTGTCTTGGGACACATTTCCTTAGTTAATTTGAAATGGCTGGCCAAAGGTGTACTAAGTGGTTTTTCATTCTGCATTCTAAACCTCTCCAACACCTTCTTTGTGTACTCACCCTGAGACAATGTCAGTTTGTGATTTTTCTTGTCTCTTGTTATTCTCATACCAAGGATTTTCTTTGCAGCACTCAAATCCTTCATCGCAAATGAACTGGCTAATTTCTTCTTGAGCACATTTATATCCTGCATATTAGACCCTGCAACAAGCATGTCAACTACATACAATAGAAAGTTAATAAAGCTTCCATTTTCTAGCCTTTTAAAATAAACACAGTGATCAGAATGACATCTACTATAACCCTGTTCTGTCATAAACATGTCAAACTTTAGATACCACTGCCTTGGAGCTTGCCTTAGGCCATATAATCTCTTCTTCAACCTGCATACCAAATTCTCCTTCCCTTTGACCTCATACCCCTGTGGATGCTGCATATAAATCTCTTCCTCCAAATCCCCATGGAGAAAAGTTGTTTTTACATCTAGTTATTCAAGATGCAAATCTTCTACTGCCACAAGACTTAAAATAGTTCTAATTTAAGTCATTTTAACAACAGGAGAAAATATTTCATCAAAATCTATACCTTTATTTTGTGCAAAACCCTTTACAACAAGTCTAGGCTTATACCGCTTTTTTCCTCCATCTTCTTCCTTCAACTTGTAAACCCATTTATTTTGCAATGCTCTTTTTCCTGCAGGAAACTGAACCAAGTCCTAAGTATGTTTATTTACCAAGGAATCCATTTCCTCTTTCATGCCTTACTCCCACTTCCTTTTGGTGTCTACCTGCATTGCCTCTTCATAACATTCTGGTTCACCAGAATCAGTCAACAATAAATAATACAATGAAGGAGAGTATTATTCAGGGGGTATACTTAACCTGGTAGATTTTCTAACAACACTTGTAGGTGTTTGAGGTACCTACTGCTCCTGTTGTTGTACATTTTGATTTTTCGGTTCCTTTGGAATTTCTTTTTCAGTGATCTCATCAAGCACTCTGTATTCTTGTTTTTCTTTTTCCTGTTTCTTTCCCTGCAACTGATCTTTGTACATGACCTTCTCATTGAATATGACATCTCTACTCCTAATGATTTTGTTATTTTCATAATCCCATAAGTGATAACCAAAATCATTAACACCATATCCAATAAAGGTACACTTCTTGGATTTTGCCTCTAGCTTTGTTCTATTTTCTTTATCAATATGGACAAATGCTTCACAACCAAAAGTTTTCAAAAAAGAATAGTTTACCTTTTTTCCTGTCCATTCCTCCTCTTGAATTATACCATCCAAATAGCTTGAAGGTCCTCTATTTATTAAGTAAAGATCAGTATCTACAGCATCTGCCCAAAATTGTAAGGGCAAACCAGCATGAAATCTCATACTCCTTGCACACTCCATGATTGTCATATTCATCCTTTCTGACACACCATTTTCTTGTGGTATGCTTGGAACTGTCTTCTCTCTATGAATCCCATGGTATGAACAATAATTATCAAACTCCTTGCTGTAATATTCACCTCCATTATCTGATCTGAGACACTTCAACCTTTTTCCTGTCTCATTCTCAACCAAAGCTTTCCATTTCTTAAAAGTATCAAAAACATTAGATTTTTGTCGAATGCAATAAACCCAACTTTTTCTAGTTGCATCATCAATAAAAGTAATATAATAATGAGAGACACCAAGAGATGATAATTGAGTTGGTCCCCATACATCTGTATGCACAAGCTCTAACCTTTCACTCTTCTTTTATTTTCTGACTCTGAGAAATCTAACTCTCTTATGTTTTCCATAAACACAATGCTCACAGAAGTCGAAATCAATTTGTTTAAGATTTGGCAACAAATTTATTTTGTGAAGTATCTGCATCCCCTTCTCACTCACGTGTCCAAGCCTATGATTCCATAGTGTTGTATCAACTCCTATAGAAGTTAAAGAGATAGAAGAGTCAGTATTACCAGTACATAAATACAATGTACCTACCTTCTCTCCTTTCACTATCACCAATGATCCTTTGATGACCTTCCATGTCTTATCTGTAAATATGGATATACAACCTTCACATGCAAACTTCCCTGTTGAAATTAAATTTTTTCTTAAATCTGGAACATGTCTTACCTCTTTCAACAACCATTGGTTTCCGTTGCGTTGCTTTATTTTTATCTTTCCCATTCCAAAAAAAATTCATGGTGCATTGTCACCCAAATGAACCTGTCCAAAATCACCTTGAACATAATCTAGAAAATGTTTTCTATGGGGTGTGGCATGAAATGAAGCCCTTGAATCTACTAGCCAAGACTCAGAAATATTATCTACAGAAAAAATCAAAGCATCTTGTAACAGATCACCTGTTACATTTGCTTCTTGATTTCTCTCCTATTGTCCATCTCTTTGTTTCTTTGGAGCTCTGCAATCTTTCTTCAGATGTCCTTTCTTCCCACAATTCCAGCACTCTTTCTTTCCAAGCCTGGATTTGGATCTGCCCTTCCTGTAATTCCCATGGTTCCCGAAACCCTTTCCTCTATCCTTTTCTCTTCCCCTGTTCTCCATGTTCAATGCATTTCCTGATGTCTCACTTCTGCTTTTCCGTCGCATTTCCTCGCTAAGGATAACACCAACAACATCATCAAATTTTAAAGTTTTTGAACAAGAGAACGAGTTACTTACAACCATGACCAAGCCATTCCATCTTTCTGGCAATGAGCACAAGATTAGAAGAGCCCTAACCTCATCATCAAAGTCCACTTTTACAGAACTTAGTTGATCAGTAACCGTATTAAAATCATTTAAATGATCTGCAATAGACCCACCTTCCGACATCTTCATATTAAATAATCTCTTCATTAGAAATACCTTATTGGATGTCGAGGGTTTTTCATACAATTTGGCCAATGCATCCATCAAACCCTTCATTGTCTTTTCTTTGGAAATATTGAAAGCCACTAACGCTACCAGACTCAGCCGTATCGTTCCTAGAGCCTTTCTGTCAAGAATCTCCCATTCTTCATCCTTCATAGCTGCTGGCTTCTTTGCTATTCTGCCCAATGGTAGGGATATATCCTTCTAATATAAATACTCTTCCATTTGCATCTTCCATAACTAGTAGTTTTGGTCGTTAACTTCTCGACCCTAAACTTTTCATCTTCCAACATTACTCCCATTCAAACCATGAACCCTATTTTCCTACAAGTTATCTTTCTCTCTGATACCAATTGTTATAAAAACAACACCGTGGAGCAATAAAATAAAACAAATGTGGAAACAAAACACAGAAGATACACAATACAATAGAGACACAGATTTACATGGTTCACCCAATTTAGGCTACGCCCACCAGAGAAATTTCCAGGTCCTTCCTTTATTATTATCCAGCATATGAATGGATACAACCTACAACAAACCCACTATAACTTCCTCTTCTTTCTCTCACAAGTCTCCTATCTCAGAATACAATATTCACCATCAACCATAGCCGCAATACATTTCCATCATAATAGAGCATTGCCTTCTAGGGAAAAAAACCCTAACACAATATCTATCGTTAGATCTGCGACCTTATAATGAACAGTCCATATTTACAATGAAATTAAAATATACATTTACAAGAAAAAATTTCCTTTGGGGGCTTCGCCCCTGAACCCCCATTGGGGGCCCGCTTGCCCCCAGACTCCCCAGCCGGGGGGATAGCCCCCCTGGACCCCGCAGAGGGGGTACCCCCCCTCTGCACTCCCCCACATGGAAGAGTGTACATACTTCTTGGGTGTAAATACTTCATGGGGTATAAACATAGCTGAAAGTAAAAGACCTCTAAATCAGGAAGATAATCAGTCTCCACAACCAACAATCTGTTGGTGTACATGGCTAGTACATATTTGAGTTTCATTGATATAGCTTATGATGTATTACTGGAAGCATATGTTGATATCATGGTGCATGCATTTTTCATGTGGATTGGGCTACATATTGGTACATTTGGTTGGTGAGTTGATGAGGTGATCATGTTGTACATCATTGTTGATCTATAGTTGATGCATGATTGGTACTTTTCTAGTACATTGGAAGAGGCACCTATTAGCAGTTTGATTGGCACATGTTTTATGGAGGATTTGGCATACATATATGGGATTCATCATTTTGTGGTATTGGTGCATGGTAATGTACATGTTTGGTACACTCATAGATGGCATATGCTTGATAATAATACACCATTGGTACTACTTGATTAGCACAACAATTGGTATTTGTTTGAGATACATGATTGTGGCACTTGGTTCATGATGGAGACATATCACGAGTGATATGATACATGGTTGGAATATTGGTAGATGCACATGTTGGCATGTTGATAAAGGAATACGATTGATACATTCCATGGATAATATCTTTTGGCACATTGCATGATGTTGATGTACATGGTTGATGTACATAGGTGTTGTGCATGATGAGCACACATTTTGTACAGGATGTACTTGGTTGATATTTTTCTCATGATTCTTTATTTCTTTGTTGACATATATTTTGCTTCATGATGCTTGGTACGGCATGAGTTTGATGCATGAATAGGTCCAAGGATCATTATATGGTAGCATAATGTTCATCTTGCAGAAAAGATAGGGGAGACATACCCATAGGGGGAGTCATTCTTCTTCCCATGATTCTAGGAGGAGATATTTATCAGATGCATACCTAGAAAAGAGCCCTATACTTGAAGAAAGAAAACAGGAGCATAATTTCAGGGGGAGCAATGGTCACAGGGGAAGTATGTTCAATGTCTCTTCAACATTACTTTAGAGTGATATATTTTATTCAAAAGGGGAGATATTATTTAGAGGAAGATCAAACGCATTCAGACAGGGGGAGCAGCCCCAAGGAGAGTTCAAGCAAGGGGAGCAGCCCCAAGATGAGAATGGCCCTTTGCCATTGATGTCAAAGGGCGATAGTTAATCACATTGATTGTTACCCATAATTTTGGTCATCATGATGATGTATTAATGATGGTGTACTTAGGCTCTTCATTAGAACTTTCTCTTGAGAAAAGTTACTTTCTTCTCTTTCCAGAAATATCATTTTTGAAGAAGGTTCCCAGGCTGCTAGTATAGTTGCATGCGAGAATGTATGATTCTCGTGGGCTACCTTAATCTAGGGTGCGAGAAGTTCACACTATGTATAACTGCTAGGATGTGAACACTTTCTAAAGAAGGGAAAAAGAGGAATTCTCGAGGCTTCTAGAAGGGAATCTTCTAGAAGGATGAGATGGCATTCGAATGGTTATCTGAGTACTGGATTTCCTGATATTTTGGGATCATTCTTATCCAAGTAACTAATTCATTCTCTCCTATATATTGAGGGGATTCTCATGGAAAAGGTTAGAAGAAAACAAGGTTAAGTAAGACATTGGAGAATCAGTGAAAGATTGTGTGAAGGACTGATGCTACAGCAGCTAAGAACTCCAGCAAGTTTATCAAAGGTGGTTGATCTTCTTCATGCAAGTGAGAAAGTGTTTGTGTCAGAGCCAAGGGCCATAGAAAGGAGGTTTGCAACATCAAGGCTCAGGTTGTAATCTTCACTTTCCATCAATATGATACAGTAATATGTCTCTTTCCCATAAGGCTAATTCCACTTTATTGTATAACTCCTTGATCATATACATAGATTGACTATTGAATAGATTGTGTTTTCTTCACTCCACCTGGTTTGTATTTTTTTGGTCTTGACTGTACGAGAGCATTGGAGAAAAGAGGGAGCAACAAATACCAAAGGAAGTGATTATAAGGTATGTAACTTGTTCTTGCCTCCTAGTTCATTCAATAGTCAAAATCTAGGGAAAGAGTATTATTCTGTCTTGCTTTGTTCTAGATCCAGGTGGATCTAAGGAGATCGGTTTGTGTCCGCACTTATGGATTTATCCAATAACATTGATTTGATTGATGTTTATTGATGGGGAGAGATAGTCACACTGACTATTGATGTAGAGCATGCCTTATCTACATGTTGACATAAATAATTGGTAATTGATGTTGACATCAATGTTGGTATTGCCATCAATGCCAAAGGAGGAGATTGTTGGATCATGTTGTCATTGATGCCAATGGTTTGATTGATTGATGTAAAAGGATTTATTTATTGATGATTGATGTAATATAATATGTATTATCCTTTATGAGAATGCATATATGAAGATGGATCAATGAGTTGTCATTGATATGATGAAGATGAATCAATGAGTTGTCATTGATACATGATGAAGATGGATAGATGTGGTTTCATTGGTATATGATGCATTGTTGGAAAAATGTATAGATGACTCATTATTGTCTTATCATGATTGATAAGGTGCACAAATGGATGAACTCCAAAGTGGTCCCCTTATGGTGAAATCCCTCACGAGAAGACGCATTGTGGATTGAGTTATCCTAGAAGAATGGTTGGAGGACCCATGCTCTCATTATTGTCATATCATGATTGATAAGGTGCACAAATTTATGAACTCCAAATTGGTCCTCTTATGGTGAAAGCCCTCACGGGAAGACGCTTTGCAGATTGAGTTATCCTAGAAGAATGGTTGGAGGATCCATGCTTGTATGTGGAATAATGATATGAAGATCAAGGAAATTGTTGGTGAAACTATCCTAGATGGATAGTGCTTTTCATTCCATTTTCGGTGGTATGTGGAATGTCACATAACTTCTCATGGTTTGAGAGTTATGGCCTTACAAAGATGAAGGACCCCCACATGAAGTCTTGAAGCCTCTAAGGTCAAAGAAGTCAAAGTGACCTAAAAGAAGAAATCATTATTTAAATGATAAAATAAAGTGACAAATTCAAGGTGGATTATTTAAATAATAAAGAGACGTGACAAAATCAAGAAATGGGTTAAGTGACATAGAGGAGGAAAGTATAAATAAGATATCAATGGTCTCTTGTAGATCATCCTTTTTGTGGATCAATGGAGAGCTTCTTGTGAGAATAGCTTTTGGAGTATTGATGGAGAGCTTCTTGTGAGAGCTTCTTGAGCATTTTTGGTGTGAAACACTTGAGAATGTTGAATATCTATAGGTGAATGAAGTAACCAAGGATATCTAAGCTCAATTTCAGAAGGAAGGTGAATAAAAGAGGGCCGGAATTGAAGGGAGGATAAATTCTTTTGATGATGCTTTCTAAGGTATGTTATTTACAAGTCATCTCACCATTTTCGCTATAATTTTTTTTCTATAATGATTCAGACCATGGGATTGATATGCCATTGAGGAAACATATCCAATTATATTTGGTAAACAATTCATATTGTGGGTCATTGTATTTTTGGAGATACACTCCATGGAAAATAGGGTTTGTGGCTAGTCCTAAAATTAGTCTAAAACAAGTGTTTCAGATAAAAATGTCATAACTTCTTCATAACAGATCCAAATTTAGTAAGACCATTTTTTTTGGTTATATTACAGTCTGTAGTATGTTTTGTAACATTTTCATATCTATTCAACAAGTATTCCATGCAGGGCATGCTCTATAAGGTCTCTCTCTAGAATAAGCTAGAATTCAGCAAGGTATGTCATTTTTTCTATAACTCATTTTCTGAGAGGTTCCAAGTAGTGACACCTGGAGTAATTGCAGAAAACTCATTGAAGAACATTGTGTATTATTTTCATATATTTATTCATTACAAGTACAAATTTATGATTATTTCAAGTTAGGGTTGTTGACTAATCCAAAAGTAGTAATGGTTGAGACAAGTAGTTGATGAGTTGGCACATACATGAGGTGTATAGTTGATGATGTTGGTACATATTGATGATTCATTGTTTATTATTAGTTGACACATTATTGGTATATACTTGGCACATGGTTGGATGCACTTGTTTATGGTACAGGTTGATTACAGGTTGTTTGGCACAGGTTGGTGCATGGTTGATGCGCTTGTTTATGTTGACAAATTGATATCTGTTGAGGATTGTTGTCTCATCTCAGTTGGTGCTGAGAATGTAATATGAGTCTTTCATATAGAGTCGGTTCTCTTGTAGAGTTTTACTCTATTCAATTTTTGTTGAAAAACCCTCGGATTGAAGTCCATAATAAAAAGAAAAATTGTACATACATCTTGTGTTCTTTGTGTTCCTTGTGGAGATGATTTGTTGATTATATGTTGTTGATATATGTTGTTGATATGTATTCACATATAACTGATTATAAATGAAAACAATGAGTAATGAGAAAATGTTGAATGTTAACTAAGGAGTTTTTGTGTAAGAGGGAAGTTTTGGGAAAAAGATCCCCACACTCATCCACCCCCCCCTCTAAGTGTGGTAGGTGTGTCCAACAGATCATTAAAACATAGAGATACCAGTATCAACCTAGACATATCACTATCATTCTCTATTGGGATTTAGAAAAAACTAAAAATGCA
>JASDQU010374400.1:32182-46866 GCA_032191745.1 Picea mariana | reverse complement strand
AAGCATAACTAAATATTTACCTGCTTCCTCCAAGAGGATTTGGCCTACATTTCCTATGCATATAGTTCCATATGCTCTTTTTGGTGTAATTCATGCCAAAATAGACGACATGGCATTGGAAGATATTAATTTGTTCTATATTGAGTTTAAGAAGCATGGCCCTTTAAATATTTTAGAGGAACGTCACCTTCAAATTAATGTAAAGAAATATGTTCATGAAGAATCTCCTTATGATAGTATTTTTAGGAGAGCTAAGTTTTATCAAGAAGTTTTGCAGAGAATTCAAAGCCTTCCTAAACAAACACATGATAGTTTCTTAAATTTCTAGAAGGCAAGGAGGACCTTCCTTCCACCAATACTCAAACAAGGATATACAAAACAACTCCCTAATACTCAAACAAAGACACAGTCTACGGTATCTCAGACATAGACATCAACATAAAAATTCCCTCAAATATGTAATCCTCCCAATCAACAAAAGAAATTTCAGTCAAGCCAGGAAATTGTTGAAGAAATTTTACAAATATTATCTGAAGAAATATTAAAAGAAAATATCATCTAGTAGATATATCAGCGGAAGTCAAATGTTGAGTCTCTTTTATCTGAAAATAATCAATCGATACAATCATAACACAAAGAAAAAATGTCTACAAGTCATACTGTGAAAAAATCATTAGAGATATGGTCTCCACTGCAAAATTCTTATCAAAGTTTAGATACTCAAACTCAAGAGCATGAAAATTTGATTTATTCATCAATTGTCTCAGTCACACCTTTGGCCACTATTAGGATTTGGGAATGAAACTCTAGGAGCATGCCAGTTCGATTTCTTCAACAATTGTCTCAATCACACTTCTCACCACTACTCCTAGAGTTTCATTCCCAAATCCTTTATATGTTTATTCTTTAACACCCATTGAGGAAGAGGAATCTCCTCCTACAGACTTCTTCTTTAGTAAGAAGAAGAGGGAAATTATAAAAGGCGGGATTCAAAAGAAGAAAATTGATCGAGTGAATGAACCACCAACTAAACAAAGAATAATTTGGGATGGTTCTGGGCAGGATGATCAACAATTTGCAGGAGAATTGGCATATTCCATGGGAGCTTTTGCATCAGCCAACATATGGTTAATAAATAATTTAAAACAAATCATTAAGCATAAAAATGATGAGATAGCTCATCTTGAAGACAAATCAAAACAAAAAGAAGCACTCATTGAAAAACAAGTGGAACTGAAAATTTCATAGGCACAACAAGCACACTTTCAACAAATGAAGAGCTTGGAAGAACATTTGAAGGCTAAAATTACTTGAGTTCAACAATTGCTTTCTGATTCTATAAGTGAAAAGAATGTTGAAATCGCTCAACTACAAACTCAAATTCAAACTTTAGAGAGTGAAATGATTGATGTTAATATTATGATCAATTAAGATAAGCACGGGTACATTTTTGTCACATTATGGGTTCCATTTTAAATCAACAAGGTATCATAAATGATTTCTCAAAAATCATTTTAGACAAGGAAGTTGAGTTAGCACAAGTTCAAAATAAATTCTTTGAATTAATATTATGTCAAGATGAGGTTAAACTAGTTTTCCAGAACTTATCCTAGACTTTTGAGTCGGAGAAGCTGAAAGGAGAAATAGCTATAAAATATTGGAAACATAATCTACATGAAGCTAAGAGGCTAATAGAAGAAGTCAATGAAGCATGCACTTCAACATTAAATTCAATAATTAACATAGTTGGGGAAATCAACATGCCAAATTTTCAATTCACCAATGAAACAACCAAGATAGTTGATGATGTTATGGAAGTACAGAGTCATGGGAAAAAGTATGATGATAAAATTGCAATGTTATTTAAATAAATCTTGATGCCATCAATCAATTTATGGTCAAACCACAAAGATATTATACCATGTCCAATCAAATTTCTCCCAGGATTCACCAAAATATGCCAGTGGTGGAAGAACTTTTTTTCAATTATGAAATAAGATCCCATCCAAAATCTCCTAATTTCATTTCTTGAAGATTGGAAATCTACTCAAAATTGAAGGAACATCAAGAACTTTGTGCATCAAATAACGGACCGGTTGAGAACTAATTCTAGAAAGGCCTATCATTTTAGTTTTATTTTGTCATCTATTTTTAGTCTTTTAATTAGAATAGAGTTGGGACAAAACTTTGACTTGTAAATTTTGTAATATTATATATAGTCATTTTCAAGAACCTAGAAGGGGTTCAATTTTCAAGAAAAAAGACTTGTATACTGTTTTCAAGACTATTTTTGAGAAATACAGAGCCACTAAGTGATTTTGTGATCCATATACTCGAAGAATTGGTATGGTACCATTATTCATGTGTTCATYTGGTATTTTATTTTGAAATTCACATTCATTCATTTATTTCAATTTGTTTAAGATTGATGAATATTATCTACACTATTGTTAATCAATTTAGTATATTCATAATTAWATATTTTTATAATTGAATTAATGAATGATGAAATATGAATACTGTAATTGGAATAGTTTGCATTCAATTGTTTGTTTGAAAATTGTTTTACTACAAAGTTTTCTAAAATATTGTTTAAATGTAGTGAATTGTTTCCCTTTTTAGACAATTATTAATTGTTATTTATATTTTAATTAATCAAACTCTCGGGATAGAATAGTTTAGACTTAAAATAGAAATAGATTAGTTCTTTCTTTTTCTGCAAGTAGAATTTAGCAGAGCTTCAAAGTTAATTCTCCTTTTAAGGAGCACTTTCTCCTCAAGTGGAAAATGGGCCCACATACCGGTGAGGATCGCCATCCCAAACGAGTATAGGCCTAATTGGGACCTTGATAGAGTGATTTCTCCACGTTGATTGCCAAGAATTTTTCGAGGCATCAACAATTTGGCACTAGAAGGAGGGCCACTGATAATGAATGACACGTATAAATTCACAACATAAGCATTCAAAGAGATCACCATCCCCCTCAAAACCTCTCTTAGAATCAAGCTCTAATTCTCCATCCAAGTTACTCATTTCAACCTTAGAGATTGATTTACCTAAGTCATCTTTACATGGAGAAGTTATATAACCTAGTCATCTTTACATAGAGAAGTTATATAACCTAGTCATCAACAAATATCAGATTTTGTTATCACTCAAGAAATCACAAGTTCTGTTGATGATCAAGAAATTTTACCATATTACAAGGATATTGCTATTCAGTCTGTTCGTTAGATCTTGGATCAAAATATACCAGATTTTGATAACCTTGATGTTCTAGTGTTGAAACTTCCTCCCAACTTGAAAAATTTAGGAGTTTTGACAAGAACTCAGAGTAGGAAACTCAGGAAGGAACCAATTGAGCATATCATACAAACTAAGGGTAAAAAATATCAACCAAAAGGTGAAACTAGTTCTTCTTTCTGAGTAACAACTAATCCCCTTGCTTCTAGTGAATTGTGGGAAGAATATTTCCTATTAGAAAATTAATTAGAAGAGTCAAAAGTATCTACAACATCAGTACCTGAAGGAAATCCACCTTATAAACCTTTTCCATCTGGTTTAGTTTCTCCTATATCACTAGGAACTCCTCAAAAGCTTAAATCCACAATTATGGTAGGAGTTAATCAGCCTAGAAGACCTTGGCTTAATACTGGAGCAGTTGCAGTTCCTTGAGATTGTCATGAACTTCCAAAAAATCCTGAAAAATTCCTTCCAAAATTCGATCCCAGTAATAGAGAACCTCATGTAGATCTTATTAGCATATTTATGTTGGTTGTCAATTTAAAGGGAGTTCAATATGAATATGTTGTATGTAGATTATTCCTTTATACTTTTGAAGGAAGAGCTTCAACATGGTATTTTGCATTACCAGAAGGGAGTATTACAAATTGGAATGATTTTGAAACTAAATTTATAAAGAAGTTTGGGAAGAATAAAACACCATCAACAATGGTTCTAGATTTATCAAGAATCAAAATGACAACAACAAAAAAAGTTGAAGATTTCAACCAAAGATTCCTAACTTTATTGAATAAAATTCCAACAGATTTTGTGCCTCCAGATAATGTAATTTTGGAATTTTACACTACAACTTTTCATTCTTCTATCGCGATTTTTGTTATACGAGCCTAAAAGAATACATTAGCAAAAAAAATTGAAGAATCATTAAGCATAGAGCTGGGAATGATGAGTATTTCCAGTAAGGAATCAATTGAAGACAAGAAAATTGCACCTCAAATTAGGAAACAAAATGTGCTCAAAACGACTAAAGACAAGAAAGATACAGAAACCGTTAATATGGAAAGCCTACATAGATTGGTTAAGAGCTTAGCCAATGAAATTGTGGATTTAAATAATAATGTGGCAGAGGAATCAACCTCTAAAAAGCCATGGAGACCATTTACTAGGAGAAATATTCCTTCACCATGTAATCAAATTTCGTCTGTTGATGTTGATGAAGATGAAGTAGTTGAAGAAGAAGGTCAAAGCTATGACAAAGAAGATGATCAAGAAACTCCTGAGGCAAACCTCACTTGGGATGTAGTTGAAGGAATTATTGACGAAGAGGTAATTGAAGTCCAAACTAGAAGTAAAAATACACCTGCTAGTACTTCTACTCAAGCTCCTCCAATACCCATTAAAAATAATTCATCCCAAGAACGATCCAAAAGTTTGGTAGTTTTAGATCAACTTGACTATGATATAGTTGAAGATTTGAAGAAAACCAGGGCAAATATTTTGTTGTTTGAACTATCAAAATTAAAACAACAAAAAAACAATTTGTTAAGAGAACTAGGAACATACACTTCTGAAAATACAAACTTCTATTGCTCTTAATAAAAATAAAGTTGTCCAAAACGTTTCTTCAAACAAGAACAAACATGTCAATTCCAATTATATTTTGATCAGGGAAAAATCAAATTCTCATACTCCACATTTTATTTTAACATACGAGATTTATAATAAAACTGTGCACAACTGTTTGGTTGATTTTGGTGCCTCATCAAATATCATGCCATATTTTGTCGCAAAAAAGATAAATGTTTTACTCCAGAAATCTACTGTAGATAATGCAATTAGATAGGTCAAAAGTTAAAGTTTTGGGTGAACTTAATGATGTCTTTATTAGACTAGATTCCAATCCAAAAGTTCATCAAGTTATTGACATCTTAGTTGCAGATATCCCTGAAGCCTATGGTTTACTGCTTAGTAGAGATTGGTCCGAAAAACACAATGGTTATTTTGCAACTGACTAGTCTCATTTATGGTTACCATATAATGGTAAACCAAATCAAATCAAGGTTTAACAAGAAAGACACATGGAACATATTGTCACAGATCTTGATGATTCAAATGAACCCATAATGTTTTCAAGTTCAATTTTACGCAAGTATTGTGTCAATACCTTCTTTGGAAATTTTGTTGCAGAAAAATCCCCATTCTCAGATTCTTTAACTTTGTCTAAAATTTCAAACTATTCCCAAACAAACGATTTGATGTGTGTAAATTATATAAATGAAACTATACAGTCTCCTGTAAATAGTGAATTTTGGTCTTTATTTTTCGATGGTTCTAAATCTAATGACAGTGTTGGAGCTGGATGTATCTTACAGAGTTCCACTGGCAAGAAAACTATGCTAGCATGCATATTAGAATTTCAGTGCACAAATACCATTGTAGAGTATGAAGCACTCATACACGGGTTGAAGAAAGCAATCAACATGAATGTTCAATACATTAAGGTATTTGGATATTTTGAAATCATCGTCAAATAGGTAAGATACACTATACTTTGTGTTTCTAATCATCTCAAGAATTATCAGCAGTTTGTTTGGGATCTTATTTCTCATTTCATGGCCTTCAACATTAATTCGATTCCTAGAGCTCAGAATTCTAGTGTTGATTTGCTAGCTAATGTTGCCTCCAAATTAATTCCTTCTGAAGAATTTTCCCACTACAGATTCTCCATAGAATTACTTTTTAGAACTTTTGTGTCTGATAACATTATTAATTGGAGAATTTACAATGAGGATTATGATATCATAAATTTTCTTGCACAAGAGGATACATATCATGAATCAGTAACTGATGAAGATCAACATAATTTATAAATCTATAATTTAATTCATCGTCATCAGACATAAAAAATAAAATATTATTCCTAAATTAATAATCATATTGGAAAATCTTCATGATTTGAAGAATATATTTAAAGATCCTACAAATTGTAAAACAAATAGTTCATCAATGAAATTTGAAATAATCAATTTGGGAACTGAGGATAATCTACAAAATGTAAACCTTGACTTAAGTTATACATCATCTGGGAGAATGACTTTTATTCGATTGTTAAAACAGTATAAATATATTTTTTCTTGGAGTTACATTGATTTGAAGACTTATGACACATCAATAATCCAACATACTATTCCTTTGAAACCAGATGTAAATCATGTTCAACAAAAGAAGAGAAAAAATCATCCAATTTCAAAACAACAAATAAAGAATGAGTTGAATAAACTTTTAAAGGCTAAAATCATATTTCCTATTACACATTCTCATTGGGTATCAAAATTAATTCCTATTAGGAAGAAGAATGGTGATATTAGAAATTGCATAGATTTCAAAAATCTGAACAAGGCTTCTGAAAAAGATAATTTTCCTCTTTCTCCCATGGAACAGATTTTACAATCTATTGTAGGTGTTGAAATGGTGTCCTTTTTAGATGGATTTTCAAGATATAATCAAATCCTGGTGTCTAAATATGATCAACTTAAAACAACATTTCGAACTAAATGGGGCACTTATGCATATAGAAAAATGCATTTTGTATTAATCAATGATGGGGCCACATTTCAATGTGCCATGGATATAACTTTCAGAGGTCTTATCAATAAGTCAGTGGTCATATATCTAGACGATATTAACATTTACTCTAAATCCATACTAGATCATATACATCACCTTAAACAAAAAATTTATCGCTGAAGAAAATATGGCATATCCCTAAATCTTAAGAAAACTATTTTTGCATTAACAGAAGGAAACTTATTAGGTTTCATTGTTTATAAAGAAGGAATTATTATTGAGCCTGAAAGAGTAAAAGCTATATTGGAAATTCCTTCTCCTCGCAATAAGAAATCAATGCAATCATTCTTGGGACAAATTAATTTTGTCAAACACTTTATTCCAAGCTTTGCAAAAATAGTTAAACCTTTGCAAAATTTGATTAAAAAAGATGACATATTTAAATGGAACAATATAGAAAGAGATGCATTTAGATTAATTAAAGAAGTAAATGTTCAAGCACATGCTCTTATTTCTCCAGACTTTAATAAAGAATTTGTTCTTTACACATTTGCTTCTGATCAATCTTGTGTTGTTGTCCTTACTCAGAGAAATGATCAAAATTTAGAAATACCCATTTCCTTTATGAGTACAGGATTTCAAGGGGCAGAGTTAGATTATTCAACAATAGAAAAACAAGCATATGCAATTTTTAAGGATGCCAAACATTTTAGACCTTTTCTACTTAAATCTCATACTAAAATTGTTGTTCCATATCTCTCTATAAGAAATTTACTTGTCCAGAAAGATCTCAGTGATACAAGAGCTAATTGGATGACTTCTCTTTAGGAATATATTCTTGAAATCAAACCATAAAAAAATATTAAAGGTCAAGGTCTTTGTAAACTTGTTACAGAATCAATTGATTCAGAACCAACAACTATAGATCATGACGAATTAAAAGAAGAAATCAATGATGTGAATCTTACAGTTGATTCTAGTAGTACATGTGATGCGAATCTTAATATTTTTTTACTCATGGCTCAACTCCACAACATCTTGAACCAAAGAAAATAAGAGCTTTGATATTAAATTCATATCAATACCAATTGATTAATGGAATTCTATTTAGAAAAAATCATGATTCAGTTTTGCTCAGATGTTTGGAGAAGTTAGAAGCTGACAAGGTTTTATCTGAATTGCACGATGGTCCTACATGTGGACATTTTGGAGGAGATGCTACTGCTCAATTTTTTTTTATGCATGCTATTACTGGCCAACCGTATTCAAATATGCTCATGCATATGCTAGGAAGTGTAAGATTTGTCAAACTTCTGTAAGAAAAGAAAAGAAACCAACATTCCCATTACAACCAGTTGCAATTGATGAACTTTTCCAACAATGGGGATTAGATATCATTGGAGAAATTTCTCCAAACTCATCAAAGATGCATTAGTATATCTGGACAACAACTGACTACTTTACAAGATGGACTCCAACCATTCCCCTTATAGTTGTCAATTAAGATCAGGTGATATCCTTTATCGAACAATTTATCATTACCATGTTTGGTGTTCCCAACACTCTGATTTTTTATAATTCTTCCAATTTTTCTTTTGTTAAATTAACTTAGTTTGCATTGGAAAAAGGTATTAAAATTAAATATTCTGCTAACTATTATCCACAAGGAAATGGTCTAGCAGAATCAACCAATAAGAATCTTCTCAAAATCATTAAGAAAACAATATCTGATAATCAAAGAGTTTGGCACAAAATTCATGTATATGCATTATGGGATGATAAAATTACTCCTAAAGCAACATTAGGGAATTCCCCATATTTCCTAGTTTATGGCAAAGAAGTTATTCTTCCTGTTAATATTGTCTTACCTTCTCTTCAACTGACCCAATCAATTAAAGATGACCCTTGTCCCAAAACACAAGAATGAATTTAAGAGTCGTTAAAATTAGAAGAAATTAGAAACAAAGCCAAAGAAAATTTCATTGATCATCATAAACTCATTAAAAATTGGTTTGACAATCGCTCAGTTGGTAATGAAGATTTTTTTGTTGGTGACTTGGTTTGGAAATGGGACAAATCCCATGAAGACAAAGGAAAACATACTAGGTTTCAAAGACTTTGGCTAGGTACCTTTTAGATATCTCAAAAAGCTTGGCCCTTCAACTTACATTTTGCAATCAATTGAGGGGGAGATTGAAAGCCTCCCCGTGAATGGCCAAAACCTTAAGAGATATTTTTCTTRAAGTTTTATCAATATTTTGTAAATATTGTAAAAAATCTGTAAATATAAATCTTTTTCATATCTTAATTGTTCATACATTTTCTCTTTTGTTTTTTTGTTTATTTTATTGTTTTTAGTTATTGTTCATAAGGGGGTTGTTACTTTCAACAAAGGCGTATATGTTATTTGGGTGATCTATTCAAATCTGTCCATATTTGAAAGCATCACAGTTAATTATCGGTACTAAGTGATATAACTTATAAGGAAAAAATATTTTGTRTTGTGGAGGAACTTCTATGTTACAATGAATTCATCTTTATCATACAGATAATTCCAATCTAGGTTTCTTCCAAAAATATTTTTGAGCATTCACTTATTCCCGCACATAAAGGTTAATCATTGTCTATAATTGGAAATGAGAGAAAACTATAGGCTCATTCTTTATTCACTAATTKTTTTTCCAATCAAAGCAACTCTCAAAAAGCCCTACTTCCATCACCCAATCGCACAAAGAAATTCTCAAATTTAAAGGGTGAAATTATAAATAAGGAAGTTGAAGTTATTAAAAKAAGAACAAGCAAACCCGCCATGGCTATAGATGCTCGCTGGCAGGGGGTCAATGTTTGTGATTCTCATTAAAGGGGTTATGCATGCTTATAAGAGAAAAGCAATTAAAATTTTATTAGAGATGAAGAATAAATGCATGCAAATATTTGGTTTTAATAAGTACTAGGCTTTAGTCACTTTCACAATCCATTAAATACTTTGTCAATTTATAATTAATGAAAATCCCTTATAAAGCTCAAGAAGTTATCTGTAAGTTACCTAGTATATTATTTCGTATGAATACTATTTTAATTCTAAAACCTATGATGGAACCCGCATTTTATATATTGAGTTATTTCACTTAATTTTAAAGCATCAATGGTGTATAATATGTTTAAATATTTTTGTGCAGAGAAAACTGTTTCGCTAATTGTTGAGCCTCAACAACCCCCYAMTGTAAATTTTTGAATTTTAAAATTTTTTGGGTCCCTCTTTTCTTTATTCTATATTCATCATCATTGTTTTGTTTTTAAATTTAGTTTTTATTTGTTTTTATTTTTAACTTGTATATATAAAAAAATTATATATTCACGGTCCCATTTTATCRCAAGGTCATATGCCCAAAGTATATAACTTTACAAAGAGCTCCAGAATATCATATATCAACCATCGGGCTAAATCACATACATCATAACTCATAAATTACCCGAGATCTCGAAATCCGACATTCAACGATTATTTATTGCTCATCTACACATGACCATAAGCTGACGTGTCTTCTATGACATGTGACACCTATCCTACGTGTATGACACATGACACCCATTTTTAATCCCATCACACTGGTCATTCAATCATTTATGTATAACATGTGGCACTTGTGTATGATCTATACATCATCTTTGCCACATCATCTCAGATCTCGTATCTTGAATTTTATTTAGAAACATGTTCTACTGACTACACGATATCTCGATGCTCGACATACAAGAATTTAAGTGATAATTAAATATTAACACGATGATTAAGGTTAACATGATCAATAAAAAAAGATTAATTATATTGTGCCACGTCATCTCGGGCACCAAACGATAAACACAAATCTTGTGTGAATTCTTTCCTGAGGTCCCGCAGTCCAAGAATTACGATGATAATTAGACATAATAAACTATTAACTTAGGATTAATTATTTTAAAAGTCTTATGTCATTAGTCTTATTTGCGCCATCTTTTCAATGTTAACAAGGCCTGCCACCCTTCACTTCACAATTAATGGCATTGATACACGAATTAATGGTAATGGGTTGGCAACGTTTATGTTTTCAGTATTCAATGTATGGTTTTCTTATTACACTGCATGAGTTCATTGCTTCTATTGATTTCCACTTTTGTTTGCAAACCCTGTTCTCATAAAATACTACATAACAGTTTCCATGGCGCCCGGAAAAGCAAAGAAGCAGGATTTGCCTCAACAGATAGAAGACCGAGAAGCTAAAAATCCCAATGTTGATCCTTTCTCAAACACTTCTTATAAACTGCACTCTGGGAGAAAAAGTTGGTACCAAATATTCAATATTTTTAGGAAGAAAAGTCTGTTGTAGTAGAGAGTGAGAGCGATGATGATACTTATGCCCTAAAGAGAAATTTTTAGGACATTGCTAAGTCTGGATTACATAAAGTTGCAGCAAGACCCAGGTTAACGGGATACACACATGTGATACGACGAGATCTGGAACATGTAGACCTCTAGATGCAGACTATTTTCAACAATCAGAAGATGGTTATCAGATCCCTTAGGCCTGAAAACTTCCAAGTAATGTATAAACTATCCATACTCAAAATTGTTTATAATAATGGGATCCTAGAAAAGTTTAATCAAGAGGAATGTGTGCAGTATGGTTTACAATTTCCAGAATTAATTAAATACTAGTGGGTTGATGAGAATAAGTTTAAAATTAATAGCTTGTGAAAATATGCAACTTTTTCCTACAGACCAGGGCAATTGTATGTTGCTAATCTTATGTGCTAATTATATGGTGAAAATAACCCTAATCATTTCAAATTAAACTGGGTTACAATTATGCACAGAGTAATTAGTGGTTACAACTTCAATTGGGGTACTATTCTATATGATAACCTCTGTAGAAACATTTAAAATTTTCTTAAGCTAAAAGCAAAAGGTGAATCCCCTCCATTTTATATGTCAGCCTATGTAATGGATTCAATTTGCTTTGATACTTATATTCCTCAAAATGGGTTAGCAGTGGACTCTGAGCTCAGTAGAACCTATTCATATTTATCATTCTAAGTTATGGGAAGAAAATGCCAAGGAGCATTTTTATGAAATCTATCATTGTGTTATTATTCCACTACATCAAGCATTTTTTGGTTTTCGACCACCCAGGATTACAGAGAAAGCTATGCACAACTTAGATCAAATTGGTGATTAGTATATTGTAGAAATGATTTTTCCCATATCAGAGTTTTTTGGATGTAATGCTCCTCCTCATGCCTTGCCCAAATTCATGCCCGATAGACTTGTTTGCAGAGAAATAGCTTATAAGACAGAAGGCACATGCATAACTAAAGATTTACATGCTTCCTCCAAGAGAACTTGGCTTACTTTTCATATGCATATAGGCCCATATATTGTTTTTGGTGTAATTCATGCAAAAATAGAAGCCATGGCATCGAAGATATTAATTTGTCCTATATTGAGTTTAAGAAGCATGACCCTCTAAAGATTTTAGAGGAACATTGCCTTCAAATTAGTGTAAACAAATATGTTAATGAAGAATCTCCTTATGATGACATTTTTAGGAGAGATAAGTCTTATCAAGAAGTTTTGTAGAGAATTCAAAGCCTTCCTAAACAAACACATGATAGTTTCTTAAATTTCTAGAAGGCAAGGAGGACTTGCCTTCCATCCTCAAACAAGAATATACAAAACAACTTCCTAATACTCAAAATGAGATACAATCTACGATATCTCAGACAAAGACATCAACAGAAAAATTGCCTCAAATATGTAATCCTCCCATTCAACAAAAGAAATTTCAGTCAAGCCAAGAAATTAGTGAAGAAATTTTAGAAATACTATAAGAAGAACTATTAAAAGAAAAGATTATCCACTAGATATATCATAGGAAGTCAAATGTTGAGTCTCTTTTATCTAAAAATAATCAGTYGAGACAATCACAACACAAAGAGAAAATGTGTATAAGTCATACTGTGACAAAATCAACAAATATATTGTCTCCATTGCAAAAATTTGGTCAAAATTTAGATACTCAACCTCAGGAGCATTAATGTTTGATTTCTTCATCAATTGTCTTAGTCACGCCGTTGGCCACTATTCCTAGAGTTTCTTTCCCAAATCCTTTATATGTTGATTCTTTAACACTCATCGAGGAAGATGAAGCTTCTCCTACAAACTTCTTATTTAGTAAGAAGAAGATGGAAATTATTAAAGGTAGGATTCAAAAGAAGAAAATTGATTAAATGAATGAACCACCAACTAAACAAAGAATAATTTGAGATGGTTCCGGGTAGGATGATCAACAATTTGTAGGATAATTGGTAGATTCCATGGGAGTTTTTGCATCAACCAACATATGGTCAGTAAATAATTTAAAACAAATCATTAAGCATAAAAATGATGAGATAACTCATCTTCAAGACAAATTGAAACAAAAAGAAGCACTCATTGAAAAACAAGTGGAACTCAAAATTTCACAGGCACAACAAGCACACTTTCAACAAATGAAGAGCTTGGAAGAACAACTGAAGGCTAAAATTACTCGAGTTCAACAATTTCTTTCTGATTTTATAAGTGAAAATAATGTTCAAATCACTCAACTACAAACTCAAATTCAAAGTTTGGAGAGTGAAATGATTGATGTTGAGCAAGTTAAGCATTAAGATTTGCAGGTTAATGATCAATTGAGACAAGCACATGTACGTTTTTGTCAGATTATAGGTTCTATTTTAAATCAACAAGGCRTCATAAATGATTTCTCAAAATTTATTTCATACTTGTAGGAAGTTGAGTTAGCAGAAGTTCAAAACAAATTCTTTGAATTAATATTATGTCAATATGAGGTTAAACCAGTTTTACAGAACTTATCCCATACTTTTGAGTAAGAGAAGTYGAAAGGAGAAATAACTATAAAAGCTTGGAAACATAATCTACAGGAAGATAAGATGATAATCAATGAATCCATCGAAGCATGCACTTCAACATTAAGTTCAACAATTAACATAGTTGGGGAAATTGACATGCCAAATATTCAATTCATCAACAAGACAACCAAGGTAGCAGATGATGTTATGGAAGTGCAGAGTCACGAGAACAAGTATGATGATAAAATTGCAATGTTATTTAAGATAAATCTTGATGCCATCAATCAATTTAAGGTCCAACCACAAAGATATTATGCCATCTCCAATCAAATTTTTGCAGGATTCACCAAAATCTGCCAGTTGTGGAAGACATTTTTTTCAATTATGAAATAACAACCCATCCAGAAGCTCCTAATTTCATTTCTCGAACACTGGTAATCTACTCAAAATGGAAGGAACATCTGGAAGCTCGTGCATCAAACAAAGGACGAGTTGAGAACTAATTCCAGAAAGGCCTATAATTTTAGTTTTTTTTTTAATCTATTTTCAGTCTTTTAGTTATAACACAGTTGGAACAAAAATTTGACTTGTAATTGTTGTAATATTATATATAGTCATTTTCAAGAACCTAGAAGGGGTTCGATTTTCAAGTAAAAAGACTTGTACATTGTTGTCAAGACTATTTTTGAGAAATACAGAGCCACTCAGTGATTTTGTGATCCATATATTGGAAAATTGGTATGGTACTTCATTCATACGTTCATCTAGTATTTTATTTTGAAAGTCACATTCATTCATTTGTTTCAATTTGTTAAAGATTGATGAATATTACTTATTGTTTGCACTATTGTTAATCAATTGAGTATATTCATTATAAAATATTTTTTTAATTGAATTAATGAATGATGAAATATGAATATTGTAATTAGAATAGTTTACATTCAACTGTTTGTTTGAAAATTGTTTTACTACAAAGGTGTCTAAA
>JASDQU010374400.1:15978-32162 GCA_032191745.1 Picea mariana | reverse complement strand
GTTAAAGATTGATGAATATTACTTATTGTTTGCACTATTGTTAATCAATTGAGTATATTCATTATAAAATATTTTTTTAATTGAATTAATGAATGATGAAATATGAATATTGTAATTAGAATAGTTTACATTCAACTGTTTGTTTGAAAATTGTTTTACTACAAAGGTGTCTAAATGTAGTGAATTATCTCCCTTTTTAGACAATTATCATTTGTTATTCATATTTTAATTAATCAAGCTCCCGGGATAGAATAGTTTAGACTTAAAATAGAAATAGATTAATTCTTTCTTTTTCTGCAAGTAGAATTTAGCAGAGCTTCAAGTTAAGTCTCCTTTCAAGGAGCACTTTCTCCTTAAGTGGCAATCGAGCCCACATACCAGTGAAGATATCCATCCCAAACGAGTATAGGCCTAATTGAAGCCTTGATTGAGTGGTTTACCCACGTTGATTGCCAAGTATTTTTCGAGGCATCAACAAAAGGGTAAGACATGGAATATGCACCCAACAACTTTGTGAGATTATATGTTGGAATTCGACACTAACATAGGCAAATGTCACTACAGACAAGAGTAGCAGTAAAACTTGAGAGAAATGCATTGAGGAAATCAAAATTTCCTTGTGAGAGGATAAGTCGAGGAGGGTATACAAATTTATTACAAGCGAGCTAGATAGGGTAATGGGATACCTCCACAACTCAAGCTTACCAACATCCCAATTCGAAGTTGAATTTCCCTCACTCCATTGACACCAAACTATTATAATCACAGTAACCCATAGAAAACTAGAAACATAATGACAAGAAAGAGATCTTGAGATACTAACTAACCGGGTTTGACTTAGACCGAGTTTTTTGTGCCATGAACCAAATCTAACACACTTGTCTCATTCTCGGTATCCATCCACAACCAGGGCATTTCCATTTCTAGAAATGAGCCTAGGTTTAAAATGTTGCATCCCTGTATTTTCCATAATTGTAGGGGGTCTCATCGGCCTGTGCACATAATGTTTAGAGTTTCTATCTAAAAATAATTACCTTGGATCAATTCCCATAATCCTTCCACCGCCAAGGAGAATTATTAACTGCACTCACCACCTTCCCTTTGGGATACTTCCAAGCACATGGGAAACATTATAGAGCTACCCCCTATCATGGAACTTTGAAAGCATGTACAAGCACCCCATCCGAGTAGATAAGTTCATCTTGTTATTATGCATCATCATTTTCATTTAATGAGAGCTAAGCAACCAACACTCTCATGAGGGGATATGCTTACTGAAATGTGAAGCAACATTAGAGTCTAAGAGATGAAAATTTAATAAAAATTATCCAACTTAACCTTTGATTATGATGGACTTATATTATACCTTCAAACCATGCTTACTATTGGGGTTATATTATTCCTCTCTATCTCATCCTCTGTGTCTATTATAGCTTCGAAAAACCCAGAGGCTATTGAGACAACATATCAAGATACATGTGGTAGAAATTTCATCTTCTGTCTCGTTGTATTTTGGGAGATACACTTTGTCCAAGATAGGGTTTTTGACTAGTCTTGAAACTAGTCTCAAACAGGTGTTCCAGGTAAAATAGTCATAACTTCTTCATAGAAGATCCAAATTCAGTGAGACCAAATGCATTGGATAGAATACAATCCATAGTATGTTGTGTGAAAGTCTCTACAAGTTTGTTATCTAGAATAAACCAGAATTCAACAAGGTCTGCCATTTTTGCTATAACTCCTTTTATGGGATGTTACAAAAAGTGAAACTCGAAGGAATTGCAGAGAAGATATTGAAGAATATTGTGTATAATTTTTAGATATTTATTCATTACAAGTACGGATTTATGCTTGTTTAAATTTAGGGTTTGTGACTAATCCAAAAACTAGTCCCGTGAGACTAAGGTAAAGTTTGATGAATATGTTATTCTCTTGTTGCTGARGCTGAGGAAGGTYTGYTGGTTTGTGATCACATGCACCAGGTCTGTTACAGAGTGATAGGTATATTTATATGCATGTTTTGAGGGTTASATGWTGATGATGTTATGGTGTATGGCATGATCGAGACATATCATGAGTGATATGGTATATGGTTGAGGCACATAGTTTGAGGAACATCTTGGATATTAGTCACATTKTTTGAGATACATTTTGGTATATGTATGAGGCACTTATTGGTGATCTATATACATTCTTGGTACACATTTGRCACATATTCTTGGCATATGGTTGAGGCATTTCATTGATGATATCTTATGGTATTTGGTATATGAMATGGTATATGGTTGAGGCACATTTCATGRTACATGATATATGGTACATGATTGATACATGATATGGTGTTGATGTATATGGTTGGTACGTGGTATGGTGTTGATGTACATAGTTAATGTACATGGTCGGTACATGGTTGATGGTACWGGTTGATGCATGGTACAGGTTTGGTACATGGTATGGTAGATGCACATATCTTGTGATGGTGTGTTGATGATCTTGGTACATGCTTGGTAGAGGCATGTCTTGGTGATGGTGGATTTGGTATCATTGATGTTGAGTATTAGTTAGACAGGTTGATCAGTGATAGATTGACGTGACATGTTGGTCAGTGACAGTGACAGTGACAATGGAAGAGACAGGTTGGATACAGTGACAAGTTGACAGTGGTAGTGACAGTTTGTTCTACACTTATATTTTAGGGTGGTAGGATGGGGCAAGGAAAGGGGGTTGTAGTCTCTTTCTGGTTGGTGCAGAAGAACACAGGGAGTTGGAGCTTCCTTTAGGTTGGAGCCTGAGAATCAGGTGGTTGTAGCCTCCTTCTGGTTGGAGTTAGAGAATTCAGGGAGTTGTAGCTTCCTTCAGGTTGTAGCCTAAGAATAGGGGGTTGGTGCCTCCTTCCAATTACAGCTAGAGAATTTCGAAGTTGGTGCTTCCTATGAATGAATTATTGATATATATAAGAAATCATTCTGTGGTTTTCTCCCATTTGGGTTTCCACGTAAATACTGGTGTACCGTGTATTTGATGTGATGTTGCTTATGATTATATGATCGTGATATATTGAATGCAATCATAGATGATACATTGATGATTAACTATTGAATGTTATTGATAAAATTGAAGAATGTATATCATGGTTAAAAGTGGTAAAAGTGCTTATACTGATTCACCCCCCCTCTCAGTATTCCAATAAAAGATGGAGAATTGAACTAAAACATGTCAATGCAAATTTCATGTCATGGCTCAACAACAAAAGGTATTTACATAGTTATGTGGATTTGTGGGTAAAAACATTGCAACATAGTTGCAATGATAGTCTAGTCACCTAATCATCACACTACATCTCATTCACACTAACATTCATATATTTATGGGTAGAAACACATTGAGATAGTTGCATTGGAAAACTGATCATGCAATCATTGTACTATGACCTAGTCATACTAACATTCAACCATATAATTATGCACACCATGACACATATTTTTTTAACAATGAGTTATAGTTGGACATTGCAACAACCATGTACGATAAGATGAAATCATTGAGAAAGTTGGTGTAGTTCAATCAATAAATTGTCTTCTTGTTCTTAGTCTCTTCCTCCACCTCCTCCTGCATTATTATAATAGTATACAAGAGTTAAGTTGATGGATGGAAATGCAAAGTGATATATTTTCCTTAGACATGGTATTAATTATTTCATCTCATTGTATAGTGGTTTACTTTTTTTATTTCTAAAATATATGTATATTGTGCAATTGATTTTCTAATAGAATTTAAGTTTTATTTGTCTCAAAACATTGTGTCATAATGATTTTGTGATTTGCATATGAGTGAGTTCAATTTTTGTCATTTTAATTGAAACTGCTATAATTTGTATTAAAAAATTGGTGTTGCTGCACTCTACAACATAGTAATACAAACAAAACGGGGTTTGTTAATGATCAATGTTTCAAAAAGAGTCTTCGATACCAAATTGATCCATGTAACATGAGTTTTTCTAACATCCAAAAGAGTATAACACAAGATCTTACTGGTGTATATATAGAGAAACTATCCTAAAATCAAAATTACTTTGCAATAAATATATAAACCTTTGATTAAAAAAAGACATGCCCATTGTGAGCTTCTTACTTGATTTCTACTAGTAGATGAAGCTCTTGGTCAAGTTGTTCCATTTCTAGATCTCCTTGTGCTCGTTGAACTATTTATTGCTCATTTGGAATGATTCGAGTTGACCCAATTGATAACTTTGGTTGAGAGACTACATACGAGATCCTAGCTAATTCAAGGACTAGTTGATAAAGCATTACATATTCAATTTATAACTTCAGTATTTGTTTTTTATGATGGGTCTATTGGGGTTTTATATTCTTTGCAGTGAAAGAAAATTCATCTGATTGTCTAGTCGAGGTGGATCAACTGAGGTTATAAGTCGTGTCCATGGTCAAGTCGAAGGTTGAAGTGATCAACTGGGAAAGTCAAAGTCAAAGTGATTGACGAGAAGTTGAAAGGTCAACCGACGAGCAGTTGATGGAAGGTTGAGTGACAATTGATTAAAGACCGACTGGAGGTTGACTGATAAATGGATTGAAGTGGATTGTAACATAATCTTGAGATTTACAGGATTGTAGCTAATAGTCTTCATGGATTTGTAACCATTTTTAGACGTTGCGATTTAGGGTTATGCATGTTGTAAAGTCTAAAAATAAGGTGTGTTGTATACTATAATAGTTGATTTTCATTTCAAGGTTGATGGTCATGTAGATGCAAGCTAAGTTGGCTACATGGTTGTTCTTGTGTAAAGCAAGAGAATATGATGACAATTGTGTCTTAGGTATAGAACAAGGTTAGTCATGTAACTCTTTATTCATTGAATGAATAAGACAACAAGAGATCAAGATGCTCAAGGAATGTTGGTTTTCTTGTTTGGGTTTCCAGGGTAAAATCTTTATGTACTATGTGATTGATTGCCATTTTTTTCTAGCATAAATATTTCTTCTCTTTCTTGTTTGGTTTAGCATGGTTTCCTATTTCCTTACATGTCGTATCAGAGCAAGCCTGAGTCATTGTATTACCAAAAGTGGTATCAATAGATCTTGGATATAAGATAAACCTAGGTTCAATGTGAGTTGTAAGTAAATGATATTTAAAGTTGTACTTGAAAGAATGACAAGTAGATTGAGAATAGAGATTCAAAAATTCAATGGCCATAATTTTTAGCTTTGGAAGCTTAAAATTGAAGATATCCTTGTAGATTGAGAACAATGGGTAGATGTAAGCCCATGTACCATTCTGATGGGTGTGTTGAGGGAAGAATGGGAGAAAATGAAGAGAAAAGCAAGGAGTATGATTTTACTTTGTGTTGCAGATTTGATATTGTTGAATGTCTCAGGTGAAGACTCAACAAAGAAACTATGGGATAAGTTGGGAAGCTTGTACCAATAGAAATCCATTATACACAAGTTGTTTCTTCAAAAGAAACTATATCTTCTAAGGATGAGTGATGGGATCTCAATAACATAGCACTTGAATGCATTCAATATTGTAATAAGTCAATTATTGTATGTGGATATTGATATCACTGAGGAGAAATGTATAAGTTTGTTGTGTTATTTTCCAAACTCCTGGGATAGCTTACTTGTGGATATAGGAAGTAATATGACCAAATTAATGCTCAAATAAGTGGTCGTGTCTCTACTATCAAAAGAAATTAGATGGAAGAACATGGAAGGATCGATCAAAGAATCTCTAATGGTGATAGGTTGACTGATCAACAAAGATAAGGGGAAATTCTTTGGTAGAAGTCTAAGTCAAAGGGTAGATATAAATCCTCAGTTTATTCAAGGAGAAGATGTTGGAAATGCGGTAAAATTGGGCACTACAAAAGAGACTACAAGTCAAAGACGACTGAGATTAGTCCTAGATCCAATGAGAAGCAATCGATTGAGGGAAGGACTACTCTGAATAAAGGAGGCAATGTGTATCTGGTGTTGACCAGTACACAGTTGGATCATGAGGTTTGGTTGATCGACTCTAGTGCATCCTTTCATAAGATACCACATTGAGAATGGTTCTATGAGTATGAAAGATATGAAAGGGGAGATGTGTTATTGAGGGAAGAGGTCGACTAATACCGCAATATGGGAGGAGCAGGACCCTTCTAGGTGTGCTACACATTCTGGTTTTGGAAACAAATTTGATATCTATCAAAAAAATGAGTGATGTAAGAGTGCACGGTTTATTCTAGAAGGATATGTGAAAAATGGGCATGGGAGCGATGGTCTTAATGAAATGAGTGTAGAATGGGACCCTATACAACTTGTTAGGGAATTTCAACTCGAATGGATGCAAAAACACTGTTGTTCCTGAAGTCAACTCGACTTGACTCAACTCGAGTTCAATCAACTCAAATCAAATTGATTTTTCTTTGTCAATTCGACTCGATCATGTTATGGCCCTAAAGGATGAGACACATTGGTGAAAATGGACTTCGAGCCATGCACAACAAAGGTATGGTTGAAGGTTTTCCATATTGTAATTTGAGAGTCATTTTTTGTGAAGATTACATATATGGAAAACAAAATTGAGTTATATTTCCATATCGAGCTAAACGGGCAAAAGGGATTATAGAATTGATACATAGTGATTTGTTTGGGCCTTTACCAGTCCCTTTAGTTGGTGGATCCCTGTAATATGTTTTCTTCATAGTTTATTTTTCCAATAAGACATGGATATATTTCATGAGGAATAAATAAGAGGTTTGTGAGAAATTCAAAGAGTTTAAATCTCTTCTAGAAAACTAGATAGATAAGAATATCAAGGTGTTGAGAACTGACAATGGAGGTGAATTATGTGCACAAGCGTTTGATTAGTTATGCAAGAATTTTGGCATAACATGCCAAAATACCAAATCATATGCCCAACAACAAAAAGGTGTTACATAAAGAATGAATAGGACATTGATGGATAAGGCAAGGAGCATGCTCAATAGTGTCAGGCTTGCACAAGAATTTTGGGTAGAGGCAGTCAACACTGCAAATTATTTGGTAAATAGGTATCCTTTAACAACGCTATTTGACTCGACTCTACATGAGGTATGATTTGGTAAGAAGCCTTCACTTTCACATCTCAACGTATATGGTTGTGATGCATTTGTGCATATTCCCAAGGAAAAGAGGAACAAGTTGGATAATAAGGTAGTTAAGTGTATTTTCATTAGCTATAAGGATGGAATGAAAGTATATAAACTATGGGATCCACTGTTGAAGAAAATAATGCATAGTCGAGATGTGTTCTTCAGGGAAGTTGGAGGAACTTCCAAGTATGAAAGAGTTCAAATAGAGAAAGATCCAGAGAAGGTGCGGTTTGAACTAAGGAACAATGAACATGATTCAGATGAAGAGGTGGAACAATCAACACTAATGGTAAGGAGATATAAACAAGTAAGGAAACATGTTGAAAGGTATAGTCCACTCGATTTATGTCATGCATTTTTTTTGTCTTCCATTGACAAGGAGCCCAAGTTGGTTAGGGAGGTAGTTGACTCGAAAAAGGGTAAATTATTGAAGGACTCCATGGTCGAAGAAATGGAATCCTTACACAAAAATGAGATGTGGGATTTAGTAGAGCTACCTAATGGAAGGAAACTTGTCGATAACAAGTGGGTGTTCAAGAAAAATATGAACACAACTAATCAAGTCTAGAAATTCAAAGCTCAATTGGTAGCGAAAAGATATTCCTAAGTTAAAGGAGTAAACTTTGGTGATATTTTTTCCTATGTTGCAAAATTAACTTCCATTAGAGTATTAATGTCCAAAGACATAGGATGAAATAGAGGACATGGCATGTGTTCCAAATGCAAGTGTTGTTGGTAGTCTGGTCTATGTGATGTTCTACACTAAACTAGACATTGTTGCTCACGCAGTGGAAGTATTGAGTAGATACATGTTGGCACTTGGGAAAGAGCATTGGTGTGTTGTTAAGAGAATATTTAGGTATTTGTGTGGCACAAAATATTATGCTATATGCTACCAAGGGAAACCCAAAGCTGACAAGAAAGTAAAAGTACATGGCTTTGTCGACGCTGAATGGGTTGGAGATCTAGATCGACGAAGGTTGACTAGTGGATATGTGTTCAAGATGTTTAGTGGAGCAATCAGTTGGATGAGTAAGTGAAAGACAACCATAGCCTTGTCAACAATAGACGTTGAATATGTGACAACCACTCATTGAAGAAAATAAACAATATAGATACATCAATTGTGTTCAAGGAACGGGTTTGAGTAGAGAGCTATGAAGATAAATTGCGACAGTCAAAGAACAATATTCCTAGAAAAGAACCCATGTTATCATTCCAGGACGAATCATATTGATGTACAATACCATTTCATGAGAGACATGGTGGAAATAAACAAGGTGCTGCTAGAGAAAGTAGACACTTTGGAAAACATGACAGACTCTTTGAAAACATTTGTGAGTGTTGTGAATATCTCTTGGTGTAGAGAGGCAATGGGCATTGCTGCCCTAGGTTAGTGAATAGATGTTCATGTTCTCTTAAATCAACAAAGAGGACAACAAGTGAGAGAATGTTGGGTTGTTATATTATTTTGTAGTGAAAGAAGAGTCATCTGGCTGTCTAGTTGAGGTGGATTCATTGAGGTTATAAATGATCGACAAGTCGAGTCGAGTCGATGGTCAATTCAAAGGTAGAAGTGGTAAAGTCGAAGTGGAATTGATCGATGAGAAGTCGAAAGGTCAGTCAACAGGAGGTCGAGTGGCAATCGACTGGAGGTCGACTGGTAAATCGACTGGAGGTCGACTGGTAATGGGAACTTGAGATTCACGGTATTGCATCAAACAATCTTCATGGATCTATAACCATTTTTAGGCGCCATGATTTAAGGCTTTGCATGTTTTAAAGCCTATAATAAGACATGTTGTATATTGTAATAGTTGATCTTCATGTTAGGGTTGTTGTTCATGTAGATGCAAGACGAGTTGGATACGGGGTTGTTCTTGTGTAAAGAAACAAAGCATGATGGATATTGTGTCTTAGGTGTAGACCAAGGTTAGTCATGTAACTCTTTATTCATTTAATGAATAAAACAACAAGAGAGAAATATACTCAAGGAATGTTGGATTTACTTTTTGGGTTTCTAGGGTAAAATCTCCATTTATTGTGTGATTGATTGTCATTTGTTTCTTGCTTAAATTTGTCTTCTCTTTCATGTTTGGTTTAGTGTGGAAGTCTATTTCTTTGCAGGGTCTCTGTCTCCAAAACCTCTACATGCTTAGTTTTCTATGTTTCATCCAAACTATAAATTCTATTGTTCAAAATGGATATGGATACCTGGTTATCAACCTAGAGACACTCGTGATAACAAATTGAAATTTCCAAGTCCTATGACTCATAGGAAAATCACATGGATTTATGGACAACCATATTTCCCCCCTTCTAGATTTTGCTCGATGAAGAAATATTAGAGACCCAAATCCAAACCTAAAGAGAATGCCACACACAACACTTGGGAGGGGTTTTCACAAGAAATTCCTCAATAGTTGAATAGATTGAAATCAAGACAAGTCTTGACTATAAATTCCACAATCTTCCATATGCTAGGTTTGTTCTTGCATAGATTTTAGGTTGGGACAATCCTAACCCAAACCACAAAGGTGAGACAACTATGGAGTACCTACCCACTGTCACCTTAGATAGACACTCCCCTTGCTTCAGTGATGATGAAATCACCATAAGGAGGAATCCTAGTGACCTTGGGGGGATTGAGATGGAAAGTGATATGGTGAATGATGAGTGCCCCTATAGGTCAAGTTTGAATATGGATAAATACTTGATAATGAGTCTTGTATGAAGGGAAATGGTTTCCAAGTGTTGTGTACCTGCAAAACAATGTTATCCCTGCCCAAAACAAGACAAATCAGGATAATCCAAGCCTTTAATGAAAGGGGATCAATCAAGAGTCCTTATTGTCCCAAATTGCAGAAAACATATAGATAAAAAATAATTGATATCAATAGCTGCAAACTAACCACCAAAATCAAGTATAAGATGAAGGAAACAAAGTTAGCAATGACTAGATAAACTTCCAATGGATAAAGCAAGACTTTGGTCATCTTTAGAGGGATGTTATGTGATGTTATAAGCATGTTTTTATGACAGCCAAATTTATGTAGCAAACAATTTATACATTATCAATATCTAGCTACAAAAATCAACAAGTAAACCGTCCAAAAGATAACCAATAATTAGTAGAACAATAATCTAGGTTCACAAACAAACTTCAGTGTTAGATTAGAGAGCAATGCGTGAAAGAAGGAGAGTTTTGTTGCAGCCCTAGTGGCTGTAGCATTAATTTTATTACAACAACATATTACTTGGCTAAAAGAGGACTCCCTTAGGGCACAAGCAAGCTTATACCACGAAGAATACATTCCAACTTGAACAATCGCAATATCTCAAATTTTCATGTATACCAATGCAATGATTTTATATATCCGATGCAAATAGAGTAGTGTCTTATCAATCGAGTTAAGGGAGTCTCCTGTGTAAGAGCCAGATTTTTTACTTGTCTATGGGTGTAATCCATTTTAATCCCTAGAGAAAACAAATCTAGCAAGGTAAATCTACGAGGGTGTAAGCCCTTTTACTCCTCGTAGCAACCTTTGCAAATAGCTTATTCAAAGACAATAATTATAGATCTTGGTGTAGGGTGTATTCCATTATACTCCTCCTAGGGTTTAGACCAAAATAACCTTGAAACAAGAAGAAATAACCAAATATGCAAAAAATTCCTTACCAATTCCAAGAGATGGCAAGGTAAGCCCTCTTTTACCAAGAATATTCCACCACACTAGCAAAGAGATAATCAACAAGAGATAGTGCCTTAGCTTCCTTCACCAAAACACAAGTAAATTCATCCACAATGCACCAAGAGAGAGAGTGTGAGAGAGAGAGAGAGAGAGAGAGAGAGAGAGATTCCCAAATAGGAAGTGACTTCTATGAAGTCACTTCAATAATTTGTCCACAAAAGTTTGTCCACTTTCAATAATTCAAGGAGGTCAACCTCATAAATATTTCTTTGCAACTTAAAATTCAATTTACATAAAGAAAATTCCCTTTTGGGGGTGGCCTCATTCCCAAAAGGGTGATGTAAGGCCTCTAGGAGAGACGTTTTGGCTCCCAAGTGAAGTTGTTGGGTCTCCAAAGGCCTTGTGTATGGTCATCAAGTGGTCCAATTCTCTCTCTCTCTCTCTCTCTCTCTCTCTCAAACCTTGTCACATCACCATCAACCATGAGAGCCCCATTAAAAAACCTAAGCCTATATGACGTCTAGGACCTAGAAAATGACGTCTTAGGCCTCCAATGACCAATGTTTGGGTGCAAAGGGTTTGGATTTGATCTCCTCATGGTCTTTAAGTGCCTCCAAAAGAAAAATTTCCTCTCCCATGTGTCTAGTGAGAGGGGGGTGCATCATCAAACCTATGGGCTTCATTCCCCAATGAAGGTCCAAGTAACCTTGTGCCTTCATGAAAAGACTTCCACCTGGAAAATCTCTACAAGGACAAACATATTCACCCTCCAAGGGTTCACTAGTCACACATATCATGCCAAGTAAGCCATATCTAATAAAATAACCACCCAAACATGTGCATCAAATCCGCCCCTTTCAAAATAAACAAATGCTCAAAGTCCTTATACAACTTGCCAAATTTAAGTATGGGAGGGTTGTCATGGTGACCTATTGAGTAGATCATTCCCCAAGTCAAGGAGTGTTTCCCAAGAAGACCCTTTCTAATTCATGTAAGAGAGTGTGAAGTGGATGGGGGTGTAACTTTTGGCCACGGGGTTTCTTGACATATAAGGGCTCATATTGTCTCATTTATGAGCGCCTTTGTTGAGGGTGTGCTTGCTCTTGAGTTACCAACTATTTGCATGCCACCTTTGTCCAAGCTCCTTTTTTCCATCTTTTTAATCCCTACTATATTTTATAATTTGCAAATTTGAGGATCCCCCTTTTTGGGTTTCCAAGATTTAACATTACTTTTGGGACCAGGGCAAGCACTAAGTAAGTAGAACTCAAGTTGGAGCAGCTTTTGATGGTATTTATTTGACGTGTTTACTTTCTTTTCATCATTAGTTTCTTATTATTTTACAATAGTTGTTATCTTCCTCCAGGCCATCAACCCCTCTTCCTAGGAAACGAGGTACAATCCCTTCTTGGGTTAGTAATGCCCAAAAACCCAAAAGATGAAGAGATGAAAGGGAAGAAGTGTGGAAAATGACAAGTATGGTACACTGACCCTTCAATGATACCCCCTAGTAGCAACCCTTTTACTGAAGGTGACCCACTTGCTAGGAAAACAAGCCAACCACCAAAGTGAAATGAGGCAAAAGGAATAATTTCCAAGAAAATGTTTTCAAAATCAAGAAAGGACCCTTTGCAACATGTTCAAATGCTTCATTTATTAGAATGACACTTACCATAAAACCATACTTGTTACCTCATGGAGCAAGACCTTCTGTCCTCTTTGAACCAAGTTGGTGTGGTGGATGTTGATGACATAAATCAAATGGTGACGTGTGGTAAGATAGGGGCCTTTTCCTGCTCTTTTGCCTCTTAGTACTTCATGTCTGCAACCTGAGGGCCTTGAGACATCATCTCCTTAGTTATCCCTAGGAATGGGTGATAACATCTGGCTCCTAATTGGGGACATGTACTCGTCGTAGAGTACATGGGAACCTCAATATTTCTTGGTAAGACCTATGCCTACACACACTGAAACAAACAAAATGTTGGGTATTGAGGGTGGCTCACTCACCCTTTTCCTATATGATCAAATTCAAAATTGACAATTATCTAGCAAAAGAAAATTTTGCATTTTTAGAAAAATTAGCATGTAATAGAATGAAAGCAAATGAAGTAAATAAATTACGAAATAGTGCAAGTAGAGAAAAATGAAAATGAGATATTACATGCAACTAATCTATCATGAGCATACAAATGCAAAATGCAAGGGAAAGCAAATGACCTACCTACTTACCTGGGGCCCAAGGCCCTGTGGAAATCAAGTTCAATGGATGTTAGGTGAAATCATGCAACCAATGTAACCAAATGCTCAACATGTCATCAAGCTATATCCCCCTATGGTTAATAATGTAATACAACAAAGACAAGTCAAGCACAAAATAATGGTGAGCATAGATAAGCATGCAACCAATCATAGAAATAAATCATGGAGATGGGTGGGAGGGAGGGAGGAAATTTTGCTGGAAGGAATAGCCACAAGCCTGATTGATCCATCTTAGGATAGGACTACCACATATATAAAACAATTCATCTTCTCCCTCATGTAGAAAAACATTGGTTGTTTAATATCGAGGGGAGATGAGAGATCGGAATAAAAATGCATGGCTTCCCCAAGAAGAAGATAAAAGGTAAGGGACAACCTCATGTCTAGAGAAACAAATCCTCCTGCTTTTGAAAAATTGTTGGCTTTTCATTTGCATATGCTTGTAAAAATCCCCAAGATGAAAATATTACTCCTCGGTAGTGTGAGTCTTCAATTTTTCTGCACTGACCAGGGCCTCATGTTCATAAAAAATCAAGTACAAAGATGTTTGAGAACCTTCATCACATAATGGATCTAAGTCCTCAAGAGGATGAACCCTAAGGTATGTCTAGGAATCATCATAAGTGCACTGCAACAAGTCATCCTCAGGTATATGAAGAAGGTCTGTGATCATATCATCATTAAGCTGCCAAAAATTTTGATCGTCCCTGTATGAAGAACAAACTTTCAAAGGGAAATCTCATCCATTCCTTATCTAGAAGTTGTCCTCATTGTCATAAATGGGATCTCCATAAAAAACAAAACAACCCATATCCCATCCATGCCTCCCAACATGTAGAAATCGTCAATATGTTGACCAACCACGTCGGAGAGGTCCTCCATGAAATCATTCGTATCATCGGGACCGATTACTTCTTCATGTTCTCATGTAAGAGGAAGGAAAAACTGGACAACTTCACCTTCATCAAGCAATAGAAAGGATATTGATGTCTCATCCAGGTTCTCAACATGTTGCAGTTTATCTAAATTCTTCCCTTTCTTCTTGGCGGGTTTCTTCATGGACACGCTATTACAAAGCTTCTTCATTAAAAGGGATTAATCTTCAATGCAAAGTGATCCATATGTTTGTTCATGAAAGGATAAAAAAGAGAATTCCTCTTCTTCTCGTCATCATAGGCTTACTCTCCAGTAGGTGTTTTGTCAAGATCCTGTACTTCCTTGGAGTTTTCCTCCTCTTTATGGACATGTCTTTCAAAGGAAACTTCCCTCAAATGGTCAATCAGATCTAATTGAAGCCTTATTTCCCAAAAATCATCCTCAAGGTCCTGGAAAATATCTTCAAGTTGTTGGGATTTCGGTCCACAATGCTTGAGGAATTCTCAGATAAAGATGGTGGTAGAGTCAACACCATTCATGATGCAAGTATGCTTGACTGAATTCCCCTGTTTCTTATCCAAGGATAACAAAAMAAATTGCACKAGAACATCATCCTGGGATATCTCATTCCAATTAATCCACCACACTAACAAAGAGAATAAGCAACAWGAGATAGCGCCTTATCTTCCTTCACCAAAAGACAAGTAAATCCATTCACAATGCACCAAGAGAGAGAGAGATAGAGAGAAATTCCCGAATAGGGTRAAAATTTCATCCAATGCTATGCAATTCTGAAGTGAGAGTTATGATGAAAATGAAATGGAAGTGACTTTGATTTATATGAAGTCACTTCAATAATTTGTCCACTTTCAATAATTCAAGGAGGCYGACCTCATAAATTTGTCTATACAACTTAAAGTTCAAATTACATAAAGAAAATCCCCTTTTATGGGTGTCGTCATGCCCAAAAGAGTGACGTAAGGCCTCTAGGAGAGATGTTTTTCCTCAAGTGAAGTCATTGGGCCTCCAAAGACCTCATGTTTGGTCATCAAGTGGCCTAGTGCAAGGCAAGTGTCTCTCTCTCCATCAAACCATGTCACATCACCATCAACCATGAGAGCCCCATTAAAAACCCTAAGCCCATATGATGTCTAGGTCCTAAAAGATGATGTCTTAGGCCTCCAAAGGCCAATGTTTGGGTGCAAGGGGCTAGAATGTGATATCCTCATGGTCTCTAAGTGCCTTCAAAGGCAATGTTTCCTCTCGCATGTGTCCAATGAGAGGGGGGCACATCATATAACCTATGGGCTTCATGCCCCAATGAAGTTCCAAGTAACCTTGTTTCTTCATGAAAAGACTTCTACCTGGAAAAGCTCTGCAAAGAAAAACAAATTCCCCCTCTAAGGGTCCACAATTCATACACATCATGCAAAGTAAGCCATATCTAATAAAAGAACCACCCACAAGTGTGCATCAAATCCCCCCTTTTCAAAATAAACAAATTCTCAAAGACCTTATACAACTTTCCAAATTTAAGTATCGAAGGGTTGTCACGGTGAACTATTGGGTAGATCATTCCCCAAATCAAGGAGTGTTTTCCAATAAGATGTTTTCTAATTCATGTAAGAGTGTGTGAAGTGGATGGGGGTGTAACTTTTTGGCATGGGGTTTCTTGACATACAAGGGCTCATATTGTCTCATTTATGGATGCCTTTGTTGAGTGTGCACTAACTGTGGAGTTACCAACTATTTGTGTGACACCTATATCCAATCCCTTTTTGCCATCTTTCCAATCCCTGCTATCATTTATAATTTGCAAATTTGAGGGTCCCCCTTTTAGGGTTTCGAGCTCATAAGGAGGTTGACAAGTTCCAAAAAAATATGTTTTCTTAGTTTTTGAGGGAGAAAAATCAACAAGCAAACATATTTGCTAATGAGGTCACTAAACTAAAAGTGGGGGTAATTAAGATTAATGGAACCATAGGGCATCAAACCATACCACAATCAAATATCAATGAATCTAGAGGTGAGAACAATGTTTATTCCATTATTATAGTTCTTTGCATTTCAATAAGATAAGAGCATAATAAGAACAAGATCACTGAGAAATACACATCCACAAGAGACACAACATTTATCCTGGGAAACCCTCTAGGGGAAGAAAACCCAGCAAAAACTTCCTTATCATAAATGGCTTATACAATGTTCAAGAGATAACT
>JASDQU010374399.1:91766-103551 GCA_032191745.1 Picea mariana | reverse complement strand
ATTTGGTGTATAAGTTCCCTTTTTGGGTGGCATGTTGGCCAAGTATCACTTTTGAACCTTGATTTTGAGGTGGTTCTGCTAGACAATCTTTCCTCTGTTGTATCTCCCAATTTTCAGCCCTTCTGGGTATGAAACTTTATTTTATGTAGTTATCTGATATTTCTTCTCTGCAATTCCACAAGTTTGATCAAAATTGGATGTGCCAAGTGGAATTTATGGTAACTTCCCCACAACTTGCCGATTTTTAGCCTTTCCAGAAGATCTCACTTGTATAGCATTACCCACACAAAATAATTGATATAAAATTTTGAAACTTGCACTAGAAATACTACAAACTGTCCACGATCCAATGAAACTAGTCCCACTCAATTTGGATACTCTAGGAAGAAGTTATGATTATTTTACCTGGAATACCTTCTTGAGACTAGTCAATAGGACTAGTCAGATACCCTATCTTACACAGGGTGTATCTACAAATTTAAGATGACCTAGAAGCTGAAATTTTTACCACATATACCTTACTAATTTCTATAAATATCCTCTGGAGTTCAAGGTCTGAAACGTTACAGAAAATATTTTATAGCGAAAATTCTGCAATGACTCAGTTTAGGATGATTCTAGAACCCTATCTTGTACAGGTTGTATCTCCGAAAGTATAAGTCCTCAGGAGCTGAATTTTGAACCCAACGTACCTTGATCTATCTACTAAATATCCTCCAAGCCATTCCTTCTGAAACATTGTAGAAAAAAAATTTATAGCAAAAATTCCAAGGTGTCTCAGATGTAGCAGCGAAACCCCAAGACCTTTAGCTCTGATACCATATGTTAAGAACCAAATATCAATATAGCATAGAAAACCCTCAGAAAAAGTACTCAACGCCTTGAAAAAGAGACAATTTCAGATAATAATCCTCTTCAAGAGGGCAACCTCCCTTTACCCCACTTAAATGTTCAAGTACAAGATGATTCAAAATGAAAATGTCTCCTTGGTATATATAGGAGACTAGGAGGTATAATTACAACTAATGGCCTAAAGCCAACATAAATAAAATAATCTTACTAATATACTATGCCCCAATTAAGGGGTAATGAGCCAATATTAGGGCTTAACACCTTCCTCTTTGGTTCTCGTCCTCTTCAAACTCCTCCGTTGCGCAATCATGTACTCTCTCTGCGACAAGATCGACATCATCCTCGATGATTGTATATTTTGGGATTTTTTTATGGGCCTCGGCCTTCTTGCGTGGCCCCCCTATATGTATAATTGGTTGTTTAGGTGGCCCTGTTACCTGTGTAGTATTTGTTGAAGGGGTTTCCTATGTCGTTGTGTCCCCCCTTCCTTGTTCTTCAAGCATCAAGGCCTTGTCCTTCTTTCCTGTCTGTGCATCCTTCTTTGGAGCACTGGCCTTCTTTTGTTGCGTTGGATTTTGACCAGGTTTCCCCTGCTGTGTTGGTTTCTTGGGCGCAACATTGTCTCCTACAGGTGTCTTGGATGACCCTTCTTCCACTTATTTTCCTTTGGGCATGTCCTTGGTGATGACTGGGATCTTCTAGTCTTTCATTAACATTTCAAATTCCTCTGCATTGATGCAGAATCAAAGTTGCAACCATTCTTTCTATAGATCCCTACACGCTTGGATCTACATGTTGTGTCGCGTATCCCTAAAGTTGACTATCCCTTGATATTGGGCAACCACTTCCGGATTTATCCTACAAGTGTTGAATATGTTGTCTTTTATGTCGTTGAGATACCAACAAAGGTTCTGACATTGTCACTTCTTCGTTTAGGGTCCGAAGTGCTTCCCACCGATGTGTACTGTGCCACGTGACAACATCCTACCCTATAACAAAAATAGGAATAGGGAGGCTCTTTCCATCCAATTAGTGTTATTAAAATGAACAACCAGGTGTAGTGGAACTTTGTTCCCAAGTCCTGTGTGTCCTTGCATTCGTCTAGGAACAGGTTCATTAAATATGGGGCCCAACTGAGCATGGTGTCATTTGCGCATTGTGTTGCTACTGCGACAACCCTTGCAGGGACCTCCTCCTTGCGACATTTGCATAGTAATTTGCATGCCATTAATTTCATGGACATCCTTGTGGTTGCGTCGCTAATTCTGTTTATAATAATTCTGCGTGAACCTCTTTCCGTATCATATGTCTTCTTCATCTCTTCTGCTAGAGCCTTTTATTTGGTTTTATTTTCCAAGTACTGCGCAAGACTCTTGTCATTTGATGGCATACCTATGATGAATGCAATCAACTATACATCGATTGAGACATGCTCTTCTAACCATAAAATTCCTCCATGGAGGACTTCCATCAACTTCTTGATGCAGTTGTTCACCTCTTTCCCCCTACCGAAGTGGGGAATCTCTACCAATTTTAAGATCCCTGTGTTTTCCAGGCCTACCATCAATTTCTTTGGATGCAGTATTGGATCTCCAATTGGACCTATTCCTAGGCTCTCCACGTACACCTGGTGCGCAAATTCTAGGAATTTTCCAGTCTCAGACACATCATAATATGTGTATCTTAACCTTTCCATGCAACCTAGTATATTTGGTGTGGCCTGCACCCCTTCTGGAATGCACGGTAAAACAATCGAGGCATCAAGATGCTTGCGTCGAGACCGCGCAATGGGTTGTTTTCCCTTTCTTTTTACCAGCGCGCTAGAGGTCCCATCCTCTGGTTCTCTATCTTACGTGATCAACTATGACTGCCCTGTGATGCCTTCAATCTGTACTTATTTCTACTACGTGAACCCCACCATAGGTTGTGATCTCGACCCGTCAGACTCTATCGTTTCGTTGTCGCCACCATTCGTTATGTGGGCTGCTTCGGCCCTGACAAGTTGTTGTGGGTTGCATGTGGCTAATGGTTCGTGGCCCTGCACACTGTAAATATCCATTTTGGCCAACATCAGGGCCTTCTCTTCCTCCTCTACTAGTGTGGCGCTCACTGATTCGACTTGCAGGGAGGGAATATCGTCGACATCGATGATTCCCTCTGTTTGTGTATATTCATGTTCTACCTCCCTGCTTTCCTGCAGTGACTTGATACTACTGCATGTTTTTCGTGTTATTTGGCTTAGTGCGCCAACCTTTGGAGGTTCCGTATTGGGTAATTCTTTCTTTCCTGATTGAGCTCCGACTGCTTCGATCTCTACACTCTTATGTTCGCCTCTCATCGTCATGCTTGTTATCTTCGCGGGTTTGCAAATGCATAATAAGTCTTGTTTGGTCTATATTTCCACTTTATATAGGGTGTCATAAGTGCCCTGAATATTCTTGGAGAAGCTTGTGGAGTATGATTCATTCAATTTCATAAATGCCCAATTCGTTCCTTTTTACCCTAACTGTTGGGTTTTTATTTTCCGATCGTTGGCCCCTTTTCTAGTGCATTTCACTTTTTCGGTGTGTCATACATTTCTATTGTGACTTTCCCCTAGTGCACGATGTTTGCTTCTTGCCAACAAAATGCTCTGCGCGATCACGTTTTATTTTTGTTGCGTTGATTCCACTATCTGTTGCGCATGATATTTCCCAGTATTTTGTATTTTCTTTCTTTTCTACTTTTGTATATTTTTTTTTCTTTATTTTCTCCTTTTTATTTCTTTTTATCATTTTTTTGTCCTAATATCTGCTATAGTACACTATATACATGTTTTTCTCACCGCACTGTAACTTTTAAGGGTTAATAGGTCGATTGTCCCTGTACAGTTTCAGTCGACTACCATTGATCATTGCTTTCAGTTATGTTCCTCCCAAGTCCTTTAGATGTACATATATCCCATATGTGACATTCTTTACTTCATATGGCCCTAGCCAATGCATTCTAAACTTACCAGGATGTTGAAAAAATTTACTATGATAGAGAAAGACTATGTCTCCCTCCTTAAAACTCTTCTTCTTAATATGTCTTCCATGCCATGATTTGTCTCTTTATTTCTGTATCTCCTCGTGAAATCCTTCCAAAATCATATCCTATTCCATTTCCATTAGTTGATTTAACCTTTCCTGTACTACGCCTCTTTTTGTCATGTTGGTAATTGTTGCTATGCGCAGACTGGGTACCAAAAATGCTAATGGCACTACTGCTTCCTACCCATACACCAATCTGAATGGTGTTTTTCATGTAAACTTATTACATGTGGTCCTATATTCCCACAGTACTACTGGTATTTGCAAGTCCCAAACATCTCTATTGACATTGCAGGTCTTTGTCAAAGCATTTTCCAAGTTCTTATTGAAATTTTCTACTGTTCCATTTACCTAAGGATGGTATGGTGTACTCTTCTGGTGATAGACCTAAAACTCCTCGGTCATAGCCCTAATGGTATCATTGATAAAATGAGTTCCTTGGTCACTCATCAAAATCCTTGGACATCCAAATCTAGTGATCACTTTCTCAAATAAGAAGTGTGTCATTGTCTCTACGTTGCAGTCTTTAACTGGTGTCGATTATGCCCATCTTGTTGAGTATTCAGTCGTAGTAATGATATATCTATCTCCTAACCTTTTTGTTGGTGGATTGATTGGTCCAACAAAGTATATTTCCCATTTGTAAAATACCTGCAGAGTCACTTGTGGTCTTAGAGGCATCTCATCCCTTTTGTTGGGTTTGCCAACCCTCTAACAGACATCACATTTATGGCAATGTTCATTGGCATCTTTATGGATTGTTGGCCACCATAATCCTACACGAAATACCTTCTGCACGGTATATTTTCCTGCATAGTGTCCTCCAACTATACCTTCATGAGCTTCTGCCAAAATTATGGGCCTTTCATGTTCTAATACACACCTTCTCAAAATGTTATGTACACCCATCTTGTATAAATGTCCTGCAATGAGTTGATAGTCTATGACTCCGACTACCAGAATTTTCTTTTGTGTAGTGCTAAACTCTTGTGGCCCAATCCCTGTACTTAAGTATTCAATAATATCAGTGAAGTATTCATCAACTACATGCACTAAAAATAACTGTGCATCAGGGAAGTTGTCTTCCAATTTAGTAGGTTCTTCTCCATTAGTTACCCTTGATAGGTGACCAGGTCCTTCATTCATCTTCCCTGGTTTGACTATTAATTTGAAATCAAATTCTTGGAATAACAATAGCCATCTATAGATCATTCCCCCTAACACTAGCTTGTTGACTAGATATTTGAAGGTAGAATGGTATGTGAACATTTTAAAGTGCTTACCCAAGAAATAGTGCCTGAGTTTTTTAAGTGCATATACCATGGCTAGGCATTCTCTTTCTGTGGTGTTGTAGTTATGCTCTGATTTTGACAACTTTCTTCTTACAAAGGCTATAGGATGGTCTAAGTCCCCTACTCTTGGCTACGCCATAACTGCTTCAAGTGCTATGGTTGATGCATCTACATGCACATGAAATTTATTTTCCCAATTTGAGAATACTATGATAGGTGTTATTACCATCTTTTCTTTTAAGGTGTCCAATCCTTGTTAACAATCCTCATTCCATTGAAATCTAGTGTCTTTCTTTAACAATTTTTCCATTGGTGCAGTAATCTGAGCATATCCCTTTATAAATTTCCTGTAATAGCCTGTATGTCCCAGTGTTTCTCTTAACTAGAGCAATGACTTTGGTGGTGGTAAATTTACAATGACTGTAATCTTAGCAGGATCCACTAGTAAACCTTGTTTACACACTATATGTCTCAACAATATTCCAAAAGGTGTGCCAAAAATGTATTTCTTAATATTTAATGAGATCTGACATTGCCTGCATCTCTCCAACATGAGTCTTAACACTTCTACATGATCCTTTACAATACTATATACGGTCTAGTCATCCAAACATACTTCTAGAAATTGATGTATGAACTCCTTAAAAGCAGCTATGACTACTCTTGAAAATATGGGTGGTGCATTCTTCAACCCAAATGGCATGACTGTATATTTGTAGGATCCCCATTCAGTAGAAAAAATAGTCTTATACATGTCCTCTGGAGCTATTATGATCTGATGTTACCCTGAGAATCTATCTGTAAATGAATATGCTTCCTGGCCTCCCACATTCTCTAAGACCTCATCTGTAAAAGGGGTAGGAAAAGGGTCATGTAAGAAAGAATCATTTAGTTTTCTCAAATCTACACAAATCCTTATCCCCCCTTGTTTCTTTTCTTGGAATACCATAGGGCTTATCCATTCAGATTCCTCTATTGGTTCTATGATACCAACTTCCAACAGTCAATCATTTTATACTTTCACTTTTTTCTTATACACTGGATTCAATCTGTAAGGTCTCTGCCTGGCAAGTCTTGCCTTGGGTTTGAGAGGTATTTTCATCTCTCCTATCTCTCCTGTTATGCATTTCATATTTGTAAAGGTAGTTGGGAACATGTCACTGTATTCACACAATAACTCTGTTATTCTTTCTACTGTTTGTTCATCTCAATAGTCTCCAATACTTGTCATTTTAGGATTGTCAGTTTTCCCAATGTTGACTTTCTTAAATTTGATTGGTGTAGAAAATACTTCTGACTCCAGAGATGGACCTTCCACCTCTCTTTCTCCTTCAATTTATGTAATCTAAATTTTGCGTGCATCATCTTCATCTCGTGCTTCCTCTTCAACATGATAGCATGAAAGTAGTTCTTTGATTGTCTGTCTATTCTGTTGTTGATATTTTGTCATGAGTTCAACCTCTGGTTCATCAATAAATATCATTCCTTGTATCAGCTCCAGCACTGAATCAATGTTGGGGTTCTCATGTTCAAATGAGAAGGTTACTACAAAGTTCTAATGTAATCTTGTCCATCTTGTAGTACTTATGCACATCTCTTGGTCTATATACTAGTTCCTTGGAATTTCGTCCAATGTATGGATAAAGTGATGAGGCCATTCCTCTGGTGGTGTCATCCTCCACTGTGTTCTACACTTTTCCAAGTGTTCCAATGGTGTGCTTTTCCCATCATAACTTTGGACCATATTGCTTCCTTGTTCTGCACCAAATCTAATGCGCAGTAATCATTTACATTGATACAAGTTCTGAATTGTTTCTTTGTGCGCACCCCACCATCTTGCAAGTGTTTCCTTGAGTGCAATGTATAAGGCTAAGAGTCTCTAATTTTCTAACACTTCCTCTTCATATTTTGTCATAAATTCCTCTAATTCATTTAACCCATGAAAATTGGGAGGTTCTCTTATCTCTGTACCAACCCATCTTATTGCGTGGTCTATTCTTGTGCACCTTCTTGTGGAAACTTGATGTAATATATGTTGCCAATTATCCAAACCTGTATCTGAGTTAGAAGAACATGATGTAATGATTCTCCAGCTGAGTACCCCATCTATAGTTGGGTTGACATAATCCTCTTCTCACGCGGTGGTTATGTACAACTAGTTTATTTCTTCCAAATCCAAACAAGTGGGCTCCACAAACCTTTCTCCTTCTGACGCATCCAATGGTGCAATGACTCTATATTCACCTGATTCAAAATTCATTTTCCTTGTCTTTAGGTTGATTATGGCTTGGTTATCAAATTCCCAATCCAATCCAAGCAATTTTGGGTAAGGTGTTGTACCATCTACTATCTCTATTACTTCAAAATATGCCATAGTGCGCACTCCATCCAAATCTACTGTCACACCTTTAAGCCTTCCAATTGGTAATACTCTGTGTTAATTTGCTAATTTAAACTGGACAGGTGAATAGCCTAGTGTGGGCTCTCCCATACATTGCCATGTCTTCTTAGGTAAGACATTTACTTCAGAGCCTAAGTCCAGTATAATATCACCCATGTTGAAGTCCCCAATATTAGCATTTAGTCTGAATTCCCTGCTTGTTCTTCTTCTTGTATGGAGATGATTGACTGTTTTTTGCTCTAATTTTACTTCTACCTCTATGCTACATCTTTCTAGCATATTTTGTAAGATATTAACAGATGATGGATCCTTCAATAACTTAACATAGGATTGAAAAAAAGTTTTTATGTTACTTACTTTCTCTAAAGATTGTGCTTCACTGGTATGGTCCATTGAAGAGGGCATTTCATACATTGCTAAGTTCTGAGTGTGCTACACAACTGATGTAGATGCCACATTGTTTTTGAGAAACTCTTGTCTGGCCTCCTAAAATGTTTCTTTTTCTTTTCGTGCATCAAACTACTTCTGTGATTCAGTATTCTTCTTAACCCATTGGTGTTGCGCTGGATCTCGTTTTACTGCTTCATTTCTTGTCTTGGCTCCTCCTCCAGTGATTATATTGATGTTTCTCCCATCATCCCTGGCTTCTGCAGAGATCCACTAGACATTTTGGTTGTTCTAGTTTCTTTTTTCTTGGATCTTTCCCAAGAGTGTTGGACAGTCTTTTGTATCATGGTCTGTTGCATGACAGTACATACATGTCATTGGTGGAAGTGGACACTCCCTTGCATAATGTCCTGGTTGTTGGAAGTTGTGGCTGACTACTGGACCTCTGCCTCGTCCAAATCCTCCTCTACCTCGTCCTCCACCTATGTATCCACCTCGATCTCCTCACGGTGTGTTGTACTGAGGTACTTGATTATACTGCACGTGGTTATACTGTGGCTACACATTGTTGTAATGAGGCTGCACATTGTTATATTGTTGTTGCACATTGTTTTATGGCGGTGGTACTTGGTTGAACTGAGGTGCAGTTTGTCCTGTCATCATTTCTACTTGCACCCTATAAGTATCTGAATTTATTTATCTCATCAACTCCATCATCCTACAATCTTTATCATCATGACCCACTGACCTGCAAAAATTGCAATATGAAATTTTGGGTATTGTATTATACTTATTCATCATTATAAAATGATATGGATTGTGCCCATGTGTGTTACAAATATCACACCATGGTCCTCCTGTTGGAAAAGGGTTTGGTAATCCTGTTTCCATATACTACACGAAATATGGACATTCGTTCTTATGGTGTCCTTATGTCTTGCGTGTGGTACACCAAACAACTTCTCTTTTCTCTTTTCCCTTATTCTAGTTAAGTTGGAATGTTAGATTTTTCAGATCCTCCTTCAACTCCTCTATTGTTGGATCTGCCTTCTGATACTGGTTCTCTTCCAATTGTAAGGCTACCTGCAAAGCCTCTTTCCAAGTTTGGAACTTTTGTTGTCTTAATGGGTATTTCAAATGTGGGAATATTGTGTTCACATATAAGTGCCTATGTTGCATGTCAGTAATTGCATACTTCAACTTACCTTTAAAACGTTTAAACCTATGATAAATATCCCAAATAGACTCACCTGTTTTTTTCCTGGTTTCAATCATTTCATTCATATACTGATCCTCTGATCTAGGATTCTAAAATTCATTTATCAATAGTTTTTTCATGTCTGCAATAGTCCTTGTTATTTCTGGTGGATTGTTTACATCTAGGCTCATGTACCAACCCAGTGCACAGTCTCTTAGCATGATAACTAACTACATGAGTTTTGTATCCTCATATGTGATCTGCTTTGCTTCCCAGATCTTCTCACATATGAATAAGTGTTTTCCAGGGTCCTCATATGCCTCTCCCCGAATTTTTGGTAATATGATCGTGGGATCATGTCCTTCCATTTTGAATTGTGTTGAACTATTTCCTCAACGCAGTGTAGATATTTGACTGTTACTTCTTGAACTGCCTCCCCCAGTTGATTCTCCTTGATTGGATCCTTGTACTTTTGTTCTTCTTTCACTAAAATTCAGTTTTCTAAATGTTGGTGTACTAGTCTCACATGGGGTTGTAGGTTCCACACTAACGATGATCTGGATTGGAGTTCTTCCTTTTATCCCTGATATTGGACCTCCTGTTTTCCTTTCATATGTTGCGCACAGAATTTCCTCAATTTTCTCCAGAGCCCGAACATCCTCTACCTCTTCCTCATCGCTTTCCAAGTCCTCTCTATTAGCTATGGCTCTCTTCTTGTTATTCATTTTATATTGGTAGGGTGCTCCACTGCGCGTCTTTCCAAATCCTGCCATTATATTCTTTATCTAGTATTCTTCCATCATGATTGGGTCCATGGCCTACTTATTCTTTCTCTTATCCATATCTTCCTCCATGTTTCCACCTCTTTTCAGTTCTTCCCCCCTTCCCCCGTGAACACAGGGAAGTTCAACTGTCTGATTCCATGGTAATCACACCGTTGTTATACAATAAAATCTTGATTGAAGTATACATAGATATGATATACCTACCTCTGGGTCATTTTAGAAAGTCTTGCTCTGCTTCGGTGTAGGAATTTGAGGTATCTACTGCAAACTCGGTGATAAACTCTGCGACAATACTGTCTAACCAGAAATCTACTGCGCAGGTAAATTTGTTATTAACTTTTTGTGGCTGCGCAATCTCCACAGGATTCCATTACAACTATCTAATTTTATTTGTAGGGTGGTTGTCTTTTAATCTCAATAGCCACTCCTGAAAAAAATGTGGGAAATCACAGAAAAATACCTCATGCAAATCACTACACACGTATTTATCAAGATATTTGCGCAGTGTTAACTTAGGGTTTATGTTATCCTTCTGCACAAACTCAAGTTCCTTTGTTTTCAACCATCTTTCAATATCTACCTTCATTGGATTCCATGGCCTAAACATTCTCTTCTATACCTTCATTCTCCATGTGTTTCTTCCACGGATCTCGTTCACTCAATCCTATGTAGTTCCAAATGGCAATGGACCCATTTGTTGGTTGGTTCTTTCTTTCACTTCTTGGGTTGATCTAGGTTGGGATCTCAATAAGCTTCCAACAAAACCCTCTAAAACTATCGGCCCTCCTAGTAAACCATAAGGCAACGTTGTGCATAGTGTGCACTGCGCAGTCTCACCGGAGATAGCTTTATGGGTGACTGCAATACTCATGTGTTTACAGTATAGGCATGAGTGGGGATCTTTGGGGTGGTTCTTCCTTCTTCATGCATTAATCTTATTAATGATTTAAGTATTACTAAGATTCATTCATATTTTTCCTCATCCATGTATGCTAACATATCTAGCTTAACCATTCATTCATAAGATAATCTTTGATAGAAAGTAAACATTCAAGAAACATCACATAGAACCCAAGTTTTACCGTGGTTCACCCCCTCCTAGGCGACATCCACAAAGATTTGGATTCTCTACTCTTTTATTTAGTCTGCTGCAAAATATGGCGCTGCACACATTATATCTGCAGTCATACAATCATGATGAGGCTAAGGAACCTCTGTGAGGCAGACTAGATCACACCAGGCTCCTCAGCCTGTGACCTAACCCTCAAAATATAGCTTCCTTGACTCTTCTACCACCTTATTACAATCATAGTAGCCATTATCAACTCATCGAACCCTTAACCTAGACCTCCTAGGTATTTATTTATACTACTCTATTGGCTTATAGCCCTTACAACCTTTGTCAAAATCCCTAACCCTATCATGGTTAGGCTTGCTTGCCTTCTCGTCGCGTTGCTTCTCCTCTTGCATGTTGCTTTCCCTCTTGTATGTTGCTTTCCTACCACCTGTTCTTCTCCAAAAATAAGCCTACGCCCAAAATAGCCTTTCTTCTCAAAATGGGCATGCGCCCAACATTGTGTTAAATTTGAAATTTCATTTACGAGCTAAAAATATAATGTATTCTGAAAATTATAAAAATATTTTTCATTTTCAAAATACTTAATGTAATAATTTATTTTTAAAACACATTTGAATTTTTTTTTATCATGGGAACTAATATGAATTTGGTGCATATTGAACATCAAATGAAAAGTATAGTTTATATCGTAAGAGGCTTTCATTATTAGTTAGGATTAGGA
>JASDQU010374399.1:58905-81772 GCA_032191745.1 Picea mariana | reverse complement strand
CATTTAAGTGGGGTAAAAGGAGGTTTCCCCCTCGAAGAGGCTTATTATCTGAAATTATCTCTTTTTCAAGGCGTTGAGTACTTTTTCTGAGGTTTTTCTATGCTATATTGGTATTTGGTTCTTAACAGTCGGATTCCCCTTCTGCTTTTGAAAAAATTAGTAGCCTCCCCATTAATAAGGAAAACAAAGGAAGATGAAGTAATGCAAGACATGATTCAGATGGCCACATGTAAACCCACCCCAATTTTCAGAAGGATCAATCTGAGGAGATCCAAATCAATGCAGTCATAGGCTTTCTTTAAGTCCAGTTTGAGGACTAGTGCTTTTAACTTCTTCTTTTTGATACTGTGGAGCCTTTCGTGTGTCGTCTCGATAGCATCTTGTATGCGTCTACCTTCCAGAAAACCCAACTATTCGGGAGAGAGTGACTTTGACAGAAATGGATTGATACGGTTGGCAATAATTTTAGATATAAGCTTATAACAAAGGTTGCAAAGGGAAATGGGGCGGAAGTCCTCGAATTTTTTTGGATTATTGACTTTCAGAATCAATGTTAGAAAATTTGAGTTTAGGCCACCGATGATTTTGCCTAAAAGTCTGGACTCTTCGACCATCGCAAAGAGATCCTCACCAACTAGATCGAAGAAGTAGATAAAAAAGTCTATTGACCAGCCGTCCGGTCCCGGACTTTTTTCTTTCTTACAAAGAAAGAGAATTGATTTTAATTATGCCATCGTAACGGGTTTGTACAGTGTGTCTGCTTCCTCTTCATCGACCATAATAGGGAAAAGTTCTAATATTTTTAATTGTTCTTCTTTGTTAGGTAATGAGGATGCTCTATAGAATCGCTTGAAATAATGGACTGCTTCTTCTTTAATGCCCTGCCAATCCACCACTTTATCACCATCATCCCTATTTATTTCCCAAATATGTTTTTTAACTCTGTTATGACTAGCTATCTTATGAAAATATTTTGTGTTCTTATCTCTGCTTGCCAACCAGAGCATCCTTCTTCGCAATCGCCAGTTCTCTTCCTCGGATCTTAAAAGTTCATTTCTCTCTATTTCCAAACACCTCAATATTTCCTTTTCTCCTTCCTCATTATAGTCATTACTCAGAATATCAGAGTATGTTTTTATTTATGCTTCAATCAAAATTAGTTTTGCATTATTCTTTGTCTTCGGTTCTTTGTTCCATAATTTTGTAGCTTCTTTTAGGCCCTGTAGTTTCCAAATAATTGGTTTCTGTTTGCCTCTTTCAGATAGATAAAGAGGATCTCTCCATACACTTTCCACAATGACTGAGAATTCCTTTGTACTTAGCCAATGCTCATTAAATTTAAAAGAATAAAATTTGTAGGCAGGCGGGAGTTCTAACTGTAAAAGGGCAGGAGTGTGGTCGAAGACAAAGGGCATCTCGACCCATGACCTATAAAATCCAAATTCGGATAGAAGTGATTCAACTACTAAACACCTGTCTAATATTCTAGAGATGGCTTCTTGTCCCTGGCGGCCATTCCTCTAGGTTGGCAACAGTTTCATCGGCTTTATGTCAATGAGGTGATTTGTTGAAAAGAGATTATTGTAAAAGCCATCTAGTATGCCTGTTTGATCCCCCCCCCCCAGGCCTCTTTTGGAGAGAGGAGGAGATTTAAGTCTCCAACTATTATTAAATTATTTAGTGTAAGGATGCCACTGTCATCCAACGTATTCCAAAAAGGAGTCTGATTGTTACAGGGTGCATAGATATTAAGAAGAGTGATATTCCTCTGAAAAATAAGACTCTTACCTAATAATAAAATGCCCCCCACTATAAGAGAAGGATCCAGCTCGAACAGGTTAGGGTCCCACACCGCCAATAAACCACCGGAGGTGCCCATAGAGCTTACCGAGCAAACAACCCACGTCGGTTTGAAAGAAAGCAGAAAATCCCTCGATTTCTGAGCTGACACTAAAGTTTCTTGGAAGAAAATGATCTCTGGGTGGGTAAGTGTCAAACAACGTCGAATAGAAGCAGCTTTGAGGGTGCCTCTGATCCCTCGAATGTTTAAGGAGAGAAACAACATTATGTTTCCCTCGCTAGGGCTTTCACTGCTCTAAGTGGCTCAATATCACTGGATGAAGGTGTAGACTCAAAGATCTTCACTGAACTCTGTAACTGGTTTTTCCGGACACTTCTCATCTTGATGGGGGAGATCTCAACTCCTAACCCCCTCGACCAAGAAAAATCTCTCCCCTGGCTAGCCTATGTTTTCTTGGAATTTGTAGTCCCGAATGTCTCCCCACTATCGATGTAATTCCTCCCTATAAAAGTAGGTATTTTAATAGCCTGTTCCTTATACTTTATACCAGGAATCAAAGAATCTAGTAAGGAGTTAATGGTGCTCTTAGTCTCCTCTGGTTCTCTTGCACCCACCTCCAAGGGAGAATCATACCCGTCAAGAGGATTTGTGTTGTGGGGAGCCTCAGATACCCTCTCCTCACTCCCTTGAACTTTAGTAATGAGTGCACCTCCTAAAGGAGAAAAAACTGTAGTGGTCGGGCACCTCACCTCTGAACAGTTTGTAACTGAAAAAACCCCTTCCGAAGTTAAATGTTGTTGCTCACTTGTCAAGACCCTTTGTTGTACTGGAAGGGAGGGTCCCGCTACATAGGAGACTGGAGGATGGCCCTCACGAAGCGTAGCTTGGGGGATGGGCAAACTAGCAACATAAAAGTGGGACGGAGAGTGAGCAAGCCTTACCCCGGGAAGTAAAGCTCCTTGTATGGCCCCTTCCACACTGAAGGGATGCAACTCCATAGTATCTGGAGAGGAAATGCTCACCATAATAGTAGAGGAGAGAGTGGTATCATGGCTCACAGCTGGTGTATCAAAAGTAGTTATAATGGAACGAACCCCTTCCACCCCAGTGTGTTGAGTCTCCTTGCCAATACAAAGAGAGTTTTGTAAACCCTCGACACCTCCTTTTGAACCTGAAGTAGAACGAAACAACCAGTTCGAGTTGTTGACAACTTCCTTTTCCCACTTGGTTAGTGAAGAAAAGAGAGAAGGACAGTGTTGCATTATCTTACTCGAGAAAGTATTTGTTGGAGTCAAGGGAAGGTCAGTCACAGAAGTTGTAGAGTGAGGAGGGACCCCTGATGTAATATCCTCATCCATATAAGCCGACAGGTCTTCCTGGACCATAGTTTCTTCAGACTTCTCCTCAATGAATTTTCCGGGGCATTCCTTTCAAAGGTGGCCAGTGCAATGACACCAACTATACATGAAGGGTATGCCCTGATAATCTAAACGTTGCTTAGTAAGCCTACCTCGCCACTTTATGTCCACCATCTCAGTGAATCCTTCGTGAATGTCAATCTCCACCAAAATCCTACCCACTTTTCTAGTCGGGGACTCCATGGCCGCAGCATCCAATGAAATAAAATGCCCCAAAGAGTTTCCAACTGCCATCAAGGCCCCCTCATTCTAGAAATGCAGGGGTAAAGCGGGCAATAATACCCACAAATTCCTTTGTTGGAAGTATTCAGTGACAAGATCAAAGGCCACCCTCCACCTTTTCACCATCAGTGTACTCTGCCCTAGAACCCAGAACCTGCCCATTAAAATAGATGCATCCTCCGGGGTTCTGCAAATAAAACCTATCCACCCTTTCGTGAGGTAATGAATCTCAGGAATGTATCCGAGAATAGGTTTCCAAGTTTTATGAACCCAAGCTATGACAGAGTTGTCTGCTAGGTAAGCGTAAGAGAGTCTTCCTACCAATCCATAGAGGGCAAGCCTGCAAGTCTCTTCAAGCCTAACATCATCACCTAGAACCAAGTCTCTTCAAGCCTGACATCATCATCACCTAGAACAATCAACCAATGTTCACTCGATATCTCCTTCATGATTGAAGGATTTACATATGCTACTTTTCGGTCACGTTGATGGTGATTTCCTAGACATTTGCTAACTGATCAAAATGTTGCCTCGAGCCCCAAATATATACATTGCCACTCTGATGCTATGATGAATGCTAAGGCCTATAACCTTCCCTACCCTTCCTAAGCCAATATAATATATTACTTAACTAATCCCACTGCTAACACTTCACCAACGGAGGCACATATCTCTCACCTACATCTCATTTTGTTTCATCAAAATAAATAAATTAAGTATTTCATGATTTTCATGGACGCTCTGATTGAGCCAACCACTTTAAACCTCTCGTTGTTGGTGAGACACCCCACCATATAGATAGATGTTTAAAAGTTGGGGACACTTGCAAAATTTGAGAGAAGAAAATAGACTTAAAACACTTATCTGGTAGATGAAATAACTCAAATTGTAATAAATCAAATGACACCATCCACATATACAAATCGTCATTAATTAATTAATCACATAACAATCATATCAATAACTTATTATGCAGATTAATCAACTCCATCAAAACCAAGAATACTAATTATATCTCATCAACCAAGAACATTCCACATATCATATACATAGATAAACAATGAGTACCATGACTATAAAAACCATCAACTAAATTAAAATGAATCTCCTAATCTTATACAAACAAAGGTTGCGAAAAAAATGAATTACATATTGTCGTCTTATACATCATGACATCTACAGTGTTGTTTAAAGCATGCACAATTTCAACGTTCTATAAATTCTCTCCATTTTTAAATATATAATAGTTTATCATCAATATTGTGGGCACACACATTTCTTTTGTTTATAGAAAGGCCACTTTGATTACATAATGATTTCATTGAATATTATGATAGCAATAATTTGAGATTGGATACATATTAATTTATGTTTGGAATAAAGTTGAATGTATTCATGAAGTCACGAAGTACGGATGATTATAAGTATATGATTTACATGATTTTACTTTATATTTATATATTTATTTATATGTCAAGATTTATCCATTTTTTTATTAAATTATAATGATTCACTTTATAATTATATATTTATTTATATGCCAAAATTTATTTTTTTTTATTAAATTATAATGATTATAAAATAAGATATTTAACGACTTGCCTTTTTAAAGTTAAGTAGATGTATATTTATAAACACGAGCATCAATATAAATACGTGGTCAACAAATCTTAAATCCATGTAAAGACAATACTACTATCCATTTTTACTAACTAAACCAAACCACTTTTTAGAAGATCCATCTAAATTTAAACTTATGTCATAACTTAAAATTTAATTAAATATCATATGAAATTTACATTCGTACCATGAAAAGTGAAAAGTGAATGTCACTTTGTTTCAATATATAATTTTTTATATATAGTAAAATATTATTTTTATATTTAAAAATATGTAAATTTTTATATATAGTAAAATATTATTTATATATTTAAAAATATTGTTTAGATATTATTTTTGTAGAGAATATTGTGATAAGTTTAAATAATATTTTTGTTTTGAATTATGATTTAATTATTATTGATTAATTACTCAAAATTCAAAAGTATTTGGTAAAATTAAAAGTTTTCTCTTTAATAATCATTAATATGATATTTCAAGTGACCAAGCTTTTGTTTACACATGGTGATATTATTGTTTATTGAAACCTTGAGATTATAGCAAAAAAATCCTAAACCAATATCCCTAAATATGATAGACTTTTTCTTTTTTAAGAAAAAATACAAAATATTTTAAAATTAATAATAATTAAATTTCAATTTAATATATATATATATATATATATATATATATATATATAACTTTTATTTTATATTTAATATAACTATTTATACTCTAATTCCACATATAAAACCAATTATTTGTCATATTAGTGGTGCAATCTTACGTGATAGTGGTATACTTGTTTCTACCATAGTTTTTTAGTGGAGATGACTGCTAGTGAAACCATCCGGTTTCGTCCTCGCGCTTTCCTTTGTTGGATCGAGTGTACAATTTGCTTGGGTTTTTTTCTTCATGCATTTTTCACAGATAATCTGATTTTTTCATAGGTAAGATGCATTTTTCAAGCATTTTAGATCTCCAACTTGTTGGTGTTGGTCTCTACTGGTAGTTGTAACAATGCATTTTAGATCTCCAACTTGTTGGTGTTGGTCTCTATTGGTAGTTGTAACATGTTTTGTGGTTGTTGTGGTAGGGAAAAGATGAGAGATTTGGTCATGGAGCTGTGAAGAGAGTCCAAGTTGAGGAGAGATATGCATTCGATGGTATGATACCATTCATACCAGCTTATGAGCCTCTATGTTTATCAACACATCCATCTGTTAGTGGAAATTTGTAAGGCACTTCTTTAGTTATTTCTATTTGTTGTGGTAATTTTTATAAGGTTGCATGTTGGTAATCTATTGGCCATTTGCTTGTTTTATTGGGTGATCTATTTGTTTATTCCAACAAGGGTTTAATTCTTTGCAATCTGTCTATTCCAGCGAGGGTTTAATTATTTGTTTATTCTAACTAGGGTAATATGTATGCTTGCACGTAAGGAATGCTAAAGAATGGTTTGTATGCTTGTTGTGGTGGGATGATTTTGTATGCTTGCATGCAATGAATGTTGGGTAGGATAAGAATCTATAACTATTTTTAAATCTCAGAGCCAAATCTCTTTTAACCTCCATATTTATTGTAACTCTTGCTTGATAAGAATATTTAAATATTTTTCATGGCCATTTAATCCCAATTTGGATGAAGATTGAATTCACTTAGCCCTAAAGTGCATTTGGTTTTGTTTGGAGCTGAACTTCAAGAGATTTGAGTTTGTACATGGTTTTTGGCTTAGTTTTTTCCCAGGCTTAGTTGTTCTCGAGAAATAGGTAAGGTCCAACCTTTCTCATTATTTGTTTGGTCTACAAGTATTTCTTCTCTATGTGAATTTTGTTTCAATTTCTAGTTGGATGGATGGCCACTGTTGTAGAGCAAATTTTATTTCATGGTCATTATGGACATTACCATTGTTAAAAGCCTTGCCTTAGAGTTTAATTTTGTTTATTGATTCCATATTTTACATGGGCCTTTGAATATTTATGGCTTACCTCTAGAACCCTCAAGATTGGCTCTTTATTTGGTTTGTGAGCTTGACTACATGAGTTTTTGTGTTGAGCTCATTTTATATTGAAAATGTGGTCATTAGTGTATTCTTACTCGACCAACTCAACTCATATCCTTTCCACATTTGCTATTGAACCCAATATTGTTTTATCTTGGAACTCTTATTAGTTGCTGGCTTGATGTAAAACCATACTACAATAAATATGCATGGTTTTCTCTATACTATTTTTAAATCTTGAAGCCAAATCTTAGGTAGGGTAATCTTGTGTTTGAAGTTTCTATCTATCCTTGATTAAATCTTTGGGAATATATTGATAGGCAAAAATAGTTTGTTTACTTGTATGTTGGGAAGGAATAATTTGAGTAATATAAACATTTTCCATAAGTATACATATGGAGTAATATAGCTATTTTCCTATTGCATTTGCATCTATTATGTAATTAGATTAGTAATAGATATTTCCATCCTAGTAATAATAATAAATATCTATTTAATTGGAAAAGTAATAGTTCTTCTAAACTAAGAATCCTTTTTTCCCTAGTAAAAGAGAATTAGTGAAGGACCAAACAAGGCTTTGCTTAAAGTACTAATAGAATTCAAAGATGTTGATGAACACTTTAATAGAATTCAAAGATGTTGATGAACACTTTGAGAACCTCAATTTGATTATATATTTCCCTTGTTAATTTTTATATTCTTTGTAAAATAATTATCTTGTGTGTATTTAAATTAGTACGTAATTAGTCTTGTGCTTTAGAGCTATTATATATTTCACATCACAAAATATGCCACAAAATATAGTTGTGTGAGTAATATAGCAATTTGTTATTGGTTTATTCAAAGTGTTATTGGTTTATAGCAATTTGTTACTGGTTTATAGTTGTGTGAGTAATATAGTTATTTGGTAAGAGTAATATTTGCTTTGGTATTGGTTTGAGTAATGTATTAATGCTCATAATGGAAATCTGTAATGGCAATTATTATGTAATTATATGTTTGGGCCATAGAGTTATTTGCAATTCTAGTTATTGATTTGGATAATATAGCTATTTGGTTTAAGTAATATTTGCTTTACTGTTGGTTTGAGTAATGTATTAACACTTTTAATGGAAATCTACATTTGCATTTGGTTTGATTAATATTTTTTATTTACATATTACATTTTCATTTGCTTTTGATTTGTTGAATATTTGTTATTTGCATATTACATTTGAATCTATTTGCTATTTGTTGAATACAGTTACATTTTCAGTAACTATATTACATGTTACTATCTCCCAAATCCTAATGTATAAGCTAATTAAGAGTTAGTTAAATTATGAAGGAACACACATTATTATTCTATATTACTTCAAGAAGGAAAATAGTTAGTTAATAATCACTATAACTATATTACTGTGAATAAGAATTAGTTAAGAATTGGATAAGAGTTAATTAACTATATTATTATGAATGAGATTATATTGACATTGCAATGTAAAGAGTTAAGAGTCATTTTATAAACTAGTTAAGAGTTAGTTAATCTATTATTATTTATAATAAGTGTTAAAATTCTTAATTTTAATTTATCTATCTAATTAAATTAAAAATAGATATTGTAATTTTAGATAATTAAATTAGTAATAGAGGTTGCAACTAGCCTATTGGGATATCGAAAACCAATTATAGAAAACCATACTTTCATTTATATTAGCATTATCTGAATACAATGCCTTGAATTGAAGAGGAAACTAGGACATAAAGATTTAATGATGAAAATGTCCTTTATAACTTGGGCCTGAATACATACTAATCTAGGCTTTCACTTGCAATCGAGGAAACCTAGAGGAACACCAAAAATTGTATTTGTAATAAAATCCACATTGCATGTGGTTAGGCTAAATAGAAAACATTTGCATGCTTGAGGAGGATGAGCATATTCATCACATGAGAAGAGCATTGGAATTTAGTGGCCAAATTCTAGTTTGCCTAAATCCATCCTTGATATTTGAAACTATAAGAGCCCTTTTAAAAACTCTACTAGCAAGTCATGCTAATTCAAACCTTTTTACCTCTATCCCTAGGTTCTTTACCACACATGATGCTCTCTCAGATCTAAAGTAACTCTCAAAAGACCCAAAAACACTTACATCAAGGGGTTGCAGCCCATGAGTAGCATGTGTAGGAAAAGTCAACAAGTCAATGCCCATCTTGTTTTTCTCCTCCATGGTTTGTAAAGCTATGTGGCTGCCATGGCCATAAAAAATAATCAAGTGTCTATTTTCAAGTGAGACACCACTAGATACAGATGCAACAAAATACTAAACCTATTTAAAAAAAAATACTTAGTCATCCATGCATTGGGATGTGCATCCATGTATGCTCCTAGATCAAAATTTACAATATAGTTCTTCAATTGAGACTTTTTCTTGAACAAATAAAACCCATGGATTGAGATATTGACTATGTTTACACAACTTAAAACAATTATCCACTCCCTACTCTTATGTAGATTTTTTGGCACATTCATACTCCCTCTCTTGGAAATTACACACATGCCACAAGTCCTTAAATATTGTAAACTATTATCGTCATAGTTCCATATATGTTATGGAGTATAGGAATGTTTCTCATATGCATTGGATAGATTGTTATAGAAATTGGTCACAACTGTAGGGTGTAAATTCAAAGCTATGTCTCTATCTAGGCCCTTTGTCATTCATAACACAAGCTCTGGATGTATGTTCTTGAACCCTACCCACCATGATTTCCTAGGAAATCCATCTTTGAATGGATTCAACCTATAGTAAAATATTTGAGCAACATTGTCCTTTAGTTTGATCAACTCCAACCCATGGCCCATTTTAGCCATCTCCTTACACTAAACAACCACTTCTTCCTCCTCTTGTTTAGTTAACATTGTAAGCGGCACTTTTCTCTTTGTATGAGTGAGACCATTTAAACAATAATGTAGTGATGGTGGTGTAATTCCATATATTTTAGTAGCTTCTCTTACTGAATATCCATTAAATTGAACATCATCAATTGCCTTCATTATATCCTCTTTTGTCCAACCTTTGATAGTATTGAACTTCTTGGTTGAACTTGCACCTTGCACTGTAATTGATGGTGGATCAACTCCTTCAACCTCCACCTCATTACACTCTTCAAGATTTGTATTTAAACTCTCTTCAACAACACCCTAGTTTATATACTCATCTAATGTAGTGTGTTGTAGCTGGGCACCCTTGGTCACTCGACTTCTTTCCCTCCTTGTACAAGTAGCTATATTCACTTTTTCCATGACTGCAAAAACCTATAAAAGAATAACATAAACATACAAACAATACAAAGAGTGGAAACCCAACTGTAGAGACACACAACAAAAACCAACACAGAATACATATATTGTAATAAAAGAAAATCCAATGTCAAACAAATCGAAAATAAACAAAGTGTCAATATTTGAACTGAAACATACAGAGATAATATACACAAATAATAGAAACATACAAATAATAGATATAGTCTCAATACTTGAAATGGGGATACTATGTGAGGGAATATTGACAATGATCTTTTGAGCAGTTTGGAATTGTGAAATCCAGTAATGGTTCACCTAGGGATGATAGATGTTGATTTATAGTATTCTAGTTTGAGATTTTATTAGTGGATGGTCATTGGAATGGATTGTATACTTGAATTTTGAATGTGTGTCTAGGATTTATTTGATTATGATCCAATGGTTGGAGAATTCCCCCAGTTGATCCTTTTGCTTCTGAAGTGTTTAATTGTCTCAGGGGATTTGACTTGATGAATTTAATAGGTTGGTTGTCATATGATTGCATTCTTAGGGTTGGGTTGTTGATCACACTTGCAGGTGAGGCTAATCATAAATGGTTGAATTGATGTGTAGGTGATGATGAGTGTTGGGATACTCTTGGGATTGCTATTTGGTAGATTTATCTCCATATGTCATTCACTTTGTTTGGTATGATAGATCTCCTATACTCGCAGATTGAAAAATATAGGATAGTTTAAGGTTTGATTGTGTCTTTATGTCAGGAAAATATATCACGTGGAATAAACAACATGTTTTGTATGGAAAATATGTAAGGCATGTACTTTGGTGCTGAAAAAAATCAATCTATGGATAGTTGTGGGCCAACCAATTTATGAGTAATTTTTGAACTTGTTTTGGACATTTTGTAATACTTTAATGAATTATATTTAATATTTTACTAGTGGAAATAGTTATCATCTATTGACAATTTGATGTGACCTCTTCTATGAACATTATTGGTCCTTGCACCACTACCAATGTCTCTCTCCTAATCCTAACTAATAATGAAAGCCTCTTATGATATAAACTACACGTTTCATTTGATGTTCAATATGCACCAAATTCATATTAGTTCACTATACTTTTCATTTGATGTTCAATATGCACCAAATTCATATTAGTTCCCATGATAAAAAAAAATTCAAATGTGTTTTAAAAATAAATTATTACATTAAGTATTTTGAAAATGAAAAATATTTTTATAATTTTCTAAATATATTATATTTTTAGCTCGTAAATGAAATTTCAAATTTAACATAATGTTGGGCACATGCCCATTTTGAGAAGAAAGGCTATTTTGGGCGTAGGCCTATTTTTGGAGAAGAACAGGTGGTAGGAAAGCAACATGCAAGAGGAAAAGCAACATGCAAGAGGGAAAAAAACATGCAAGTGGAGAAGCAACGCGACGAGAAGGCAGGCAAGCCTAACCATGATAGGGTTAGGGTTTCTGACAAAGGTTGTAAGGGCTATAAGCCAATAGATTAGTATAAATAAATACCTAGGAGGTCTAGGTTAAGGGTTTGATGAGTTGATAATGGATACTATGATTGTAATAAGGTGGTAGAAGAGTCAAGTAAGCTATATTTTGAGGGTTAGGTCACAGGATGAGGAGCCTGGTGTGATCTAGTCTACCTCGCAGAGGTTCCTTAGCCTCATCATGATTGTATGACTGCATATGTAATGCGTGCAGTGCCATATTTTGCAGCAAACTAAATAAAAGAGTAGAGAAGCCAAATCTTTGTGGATGTAGTCCAGGAGGGGGTGAACCACGGTAAAACTTGGGTTCTATGTGATGTTTCTTGAATGTTTACTTTCTGTCAAAGATTATCTTATGAATGAATGGTTAAGCTAGATATGTTAGCATGCATGCATGAGGAAAAATATGAATGAATCTTAGTAATACTTAAATCATTAGTAAGATTAATGCATGAAGAAGGAAGAACCACCCCAAAGATCCCCACTCATGCCTATACTGTAAACACATGAGTATTGCAGTCACCCATAAAGCTATCTCGGGTGAGACTGCGCAGTGCACACTATGCGCAACGTTGCCTTATGGTTTACCAGGAGGGCCGATAGTTTTAGAGGGTTTTGTTGGAAGCTTATTGAGATCCCAACCTAGATCAACCCAAGAAGTGAAAGAAAGAACTAACCAACAAATTGGTCCATTTCCATTTGGAACTGCATAGGATTGAGTGGACGAGATCCATGGAAGAAACGCACAGAGAATGAAGGTATAGAAGAGAATGTTTAGGCCATGGAATCCCACGAAGGCAGATATTGAAAGATGGTTGAAAACAAAGGAACTTGAGTTTGTGCAGAAGGATAACATAAACCCTAAGTTAACACTGTGCAAATATCTTGATAAATACGTGTTTAGTGATTTGCATGAGGTATTTTTCTGTGATTTCCCACATTTGTTTCAGGAGTGGATATTGAGATTAAAAGACAACCACCCTACAAATAAAATTCAATAGTTGTAATGGAATCCTGTGGAGATTGCGCAGTCACAAAAAGTTAATAACAAATTTACGCGCGTAGTAGATTTCTGGTTAGACAGTATTGTCACAGAGTTTATCATTGATTTTGCAGTAGATACCGCAAATTCCTACACCGAAGCAGAGCAAGACTTTATAAAATGACCCATAGGTAGGTATATCATATCTATGTATACTTCAATCAAGATTTTATTGTATAACAATGGTGTGATTACCATGGAATCAGACAGCTGAACTTCCCTGTGTGCATGGGGGAAGGGGGGAAGAACTAAAAAGAGGTGGAAAAATGGAGGAAGATATGGATAAGAGAAAGAATAAGTAGGCCATGGACCCAATCATGATGGAAGAATACCGGATAAAGAATATAATGGCAGAATTTGGAAAGACGCGCAGTGGAGCACCTTACCAATATAAAATGAATGACAAGAAGAGAGCCATAGCTAATAGAGAGGACTTGGAAAGCGATGAGGAAGAGGTAGAGGATGTCCGGGCTGTGGAGCAGATTGAGGAAATTCTGTGCGCAACATATGAAAGGAAAATAGGAAGTCCAACGCCAAGGATAAAAGGAAGAAATCCAATCCAGATCACCATTAGTGTGGAACCTACAACCCCATGTGCGACTAGTACACCAGCATTTAGAAAAATGAATTTTAGTGAAAGAAGAACAAAAGTACAAGGATCCAATCAAGGAGCATCAACTGGGGGAGGCAGTTCAAGAAGTAACAGTCAAATATCTACACTGTGCGGAGGCAATAGTTCAACACAATTCAAAATGGAAGGACATGATCCCATGATCATATTACCAAAAATTCGGGGAGAGGCATATGAGGACCCTGGAAAACACTTATTCATATGTGAGAAGATCTGGGAAGCAAAGCAGATCACATATGAGGATACAAAACTCACATAGTTAGCTATCATGCTAAGAGACCGCGCACTGGGCTGGTACATGAGCCTAGATGTAAACAGTCCACCAGAAGTAACAAGGACTATTGCAAACATGAAAAAACTATTGATAAATGAATTTTAGAATCCTAGATCAGAGGATCAGTATATGAATGAAATGATTGAAATTAGGAAAAAACTAGGTGATTCTGTTTGGGATATTTATCATAGGTTTAAACGTTTTAAAGGTAAGTTGAAGTATGCAATTACTGACATGCAACATAGGCACTTATATGTGAACACAATATTACCACATTTGAAATACCCATTAAGACAACAGAATTTCCAAACTCAGGAAGAGGCTCTGCAGGCAGCCTTACAATTGGAAGAGAACCAGTATCAGAAGACAAATCCAACAATAGAGGAGTTGAAGGAGGATCTGAAAAACCTAACATTTCAACTTAACTAGAATAAGGGAAAAGAGAAAAGAGAAGTTGTTTGGTGTACCACACGCAGGACATAAGGACACCATAAGAATGAATGTCCATCTTTCGTGTAGTATATGGAAACAGGATTAACAAACCCTTTTCCAACAGGAGGACCATGGTGCGATATTTGTAACACACATGGGCATGATCCATATCATTTTCCAATGATGCATAAGTATAATACAATACCCAAAATTTCATACTGCAATTTTTGCAGGTCAGTGGGTCATGATGATAAAGGTTGTAGGATAATGGAGTTGATGAGATAAATAAATTCAGATACTTATAGAGCGCAAGTAGAAATGATGAAAGGACAAGCTGCACCTCAGTTCAACTAGGTACCACCGCCATAAAACAATGTGCAACAACAATATAACAATGCACAACCTCATTACAACAATGTGTAGCCATAGTATAACCACGTGCAGTATAATCAGGTACCTCAATACAATGCACCGTGAGGAGATCGAGGTGGATACATAGGTGGAGGACGAGGTAGAGGAGGATTTGGACGAGGAAGAGGTCCAGTAGTGTGCCACAACTTCCAACAACCAGGACATTATGCAAGGGAGTGTCCACTTCCACCAACAACATGTATGTATTGTCATGCAACAGACCATGATACAGAAGGTTGTCCAACACTCTTGGGAAATATCTAAGAAAAAAGGAACTAGAACAACCAGAATGTCTAGTGGATCTCTGCAGAAGACAGGGATGATGGGAGAAACATCAATATAGTCACTGGAGGAGGAGCCAAGACAATAAATGAAGCAGTAAAACCAGATCCAGCGCAACACCAATGGGTTAAGAAGAATATTGAACCACAGAAGCATTTTGATGCACGAAAAGAAAAAGAAACATTTTAGGAGGCCAGACAAGAGTTTCTCAAAAAAAATGTGGCATCTACATCATTTGTGTATCACACTCAGAACTTTCCAATGTATGAAATGCCTTCTTCAATGGACCATACGAGTGAAGCACAACCTTTAGAGAAAGTAAGTAACATAAAAACTTTTTTTCAATCCTATGTTAAGTTATAGAAGGATCCATCATCTGTTAATATCTTACAAAATATGCTAGAAAGATGTAACATAGAGGTAGAAGTAAAATTAGAGCAAAAAAGAGTCAATCATCTCCATACAAGAAGAAGGACAAGCAGGGAATTCAGACTAAATGCTAATTTTGGGGACTTCAACATGGGTGATATTATACTAGACTTAGGCTCTGAATTAAATGTCTTACCTAAGAAGACATGGCAGTGTATGGGAGAGCCCACACTAGGCTATTCACCTGTCTAGTTTAAATTAGCAAATTAACACAGAGTATTACCAATTGGAAGGCTTAAAGGTGTGACAGAAGATTTGGATGGAGTGCACACTATAGCAGATTTTGAAGTAATAGAGATAGTAGATGGTACAACACCTTACCCAAAATTGCTTGGATTGGATTGGGCATTTGATAACTAGGCCATAATCAACCTAAAGACAAGGAAAATGAATTTTGAATCAGGTGAATATAGAGTCATTACACCATTGGATGCGTCAGAAGGAGAAAGGTTTTTAGAGCCCACTTGTTTGGATTTGGAAGAAATAAACCAGTTGTACATAACCACCGCGTGAGAAGAGGATTATGTCAACCCAACTACAGATGGGGTACTTAGCTAGAGAAGCATTACTTCATGTTCTTCTGACTCAGATACAGGTTTGGATAATTGGCAACATAGATTACATGAAGTTTCCACAAGAAGGTGCACAAGAATAGACCACACAATAAGATGGGTTGGTACAGAGATAAGAGAACCTCCCAGTTTTCATGGGTTAAATGAATTAGAGGAATTTATGACAAAATATGAAGAGGAATTGTTAGAAAATCAGAGACTCTTAGCCTTAGACATTGCACTCAAGGAAACACTTGCAAGATGGTGGGGTGCGCACAAAGAAACAATTCAGAACTTGTATCAATGTAAATGATTACTGCGCATTAGATTTGGTGCAGAACAAGGAAGCAATATAGTCCAGAGTTATGATGGGAAAAGCACACCATTGAAACACTTGGAGAAGTGTAGAACATAGTGGAGGATGACACCACCAGAGGAATGGCCTCATCTCTTTATCCATACATTGGACTAAATTCCAAGGAACTAGTATATAGACCAAGATATGTGCATAAGTACTACAGGATGGACAAGATTACATTAGAACTTTGTAGTAACCTTCTCATTTGAACATGAGAACCCCAACATTGATTTAGCGCTGGAGCTGATACAAGGAATGATATTTATTGATGAACCAGAGGTTGAACTCATGAAAAAATATCAACAACAGAACATACAGATAGTCAAAGAACTAATTTCATGCTATCATGTTGAAGAGGAAGCACGAGATGAAGATGATGCACGCAAAATTCAGATTACAGAAATTGAAGGAGAAAGAGAGGTGGAAGGTCTATCTCTGAAGTTAGAAGTATTTGCTACACCAATCAAATTTAAGAAAGTCAACATTGGGAAAACTAACAATCCTAAAATGACAAGTATTGGAGACTATTGGGATGAACAAACAGTAGAAAGAATAACAGAGTTATTGTGTGAATACAGTGACATGTTCCCAACTACCTTTACAAATATGAAATGCATAACAGGAGAGATGAAAATACCTCTCAAACCCAAGGCAAGACTTATCAGGCAGAGACCTTACAGATTGAATCCAGTGTATAAGCAAAAAGTGAAAGCACAAATTGATTGACTATTGGAAGCTGGTATCATAGAACCAATAGAGGAATCTGAATGGATAAGCCATATGGTAGTCCAAGAAAAGAAATGAGGGGGGATAAGGATTTGTGTAGATTTGAGAAAACTAAATGATGCTTGCTTACATGACCCTTTTCCTACCCCTTTTACAAATGAGGTCTTAGAGAATGTGGGAGGACAGGAAGCATATTCATTTACAGATGGATTCTCAGGGTACCATCAGATCAGAATATCTCCAGAGGACATGTATAAGACTAATTTTGCTATAGAATGGGGATCCTACAAATATACAGTCATGCCATTTGGGTCGAAGAATGCACCACCCATATTTTCAAGAGTAGCCATAGCTTCTTTTAAGGAGTTCGTACATCAGTTTCTAGAAGTATGTTTGGATGACTAGACCGTATATAGTCTTGTAAGGGATCATGTAGAAGTGTTAAGACTCATGTTGGAGAGATGTATGCAATGTCATATCTCATTAAATATTAAGAAATACATTTTTGGCACACCTTTTGGAATATTTTTGAGACATATAGTGTGTAAACAAGGTTTACTAGTGGATCCTACTAAGATTACAGTCATTGTAAATTTACCACCACCAAAGTCATTGCTCCAGTTAAGAGCAACACTGGGACATACAGGTTATTACAGGAAATTTATAAAGGGATATGCTCAGATTACTGCACCAATGGAAAAATTGTTAAAGAAGGACACTAGATTTCAGTGGAATGAGGACTGCTAACAAGGATTGGACACCTTAAAAGAAAAGATGGTAACAACACCTATCATAGTATTCACAAATTGGGAAAATAAATTTCATGTGCATGTAGATGCATCAACCATAGCACTTGGAGCAATTATGGCATAGCTAGGAGCAGGGGACTTAGACCATCCTATAACCTTTGTAAGCAGAAAGTTGTCAAAATCAGAGCATAACTACAACACCACAGAAAGAGAAGGCCTAGCCATGGTATATGCACTTAAAAAATTCACGCACTATTTACTGGGTAAACACTTTAAAATGTTCACATACCATTCTGCCCTCAAATATCTATTCAACAAGACAATGTTAGGGGGAATGATCTATAGATGGCTATTGTTATTCCAAGAATTTGATTTCTAAGTAATAGTCAAAACAGGGAAGATGAATGAAGGACCTGATCACCTGTCAAGGGTAACTAATGGAGAAGAACCTACTAAATTGGAAGAAAACTTCCCTGATGCATAGTTATTTTTAGTACATGTCGCTGATGAATACTTTGCTGATATTATTGAATACTTAAGTACACGGATTGCACCACAAGAGTTTAGCACTACGCAAAAGAAAATTCTGGTAGTCGGAGTCGTAGACTATCAACTCATTGCAGGACATTTATACAAGATGGGTGTATATAACATTTTGAGAAGGTGTGTATTAGAACATGAAAGGCCCATAATTTTGGTAGAATCTCATGAAGGTATAGTTGATGGACACTATGCGGGAAAATATACCGCGCAAAAGGTATTTCATGCAGGATTATGGTGGCCAACAATCCATAAAGATGCCAATGAACATTGCCATAAATGTGATGCTTGTTAGAGGGTTGGAAAACCCAACAAAAGGGATGAGATGCCTCTAAGACCACAAGTCACTCTGCAGGTATTTTACAAATGGGAAATATACTTTGTTGGCCCAATCAATCCACCAACAAAAAGGTTAGGAGATAGATATATCATTACTGTGACTGAATACTTAACAAGATGGGCATAATCAACACCAGTCAAAGACTGCAACGTAGAGACAACAACACACTTCTTGTTTGAGAAAGTGATCACTAGATTTGGATGTCCAAGGATTTTGATGAGTGACCAAGGAACTCATTTTATCAATGATACCATTAGGGCTATGAATAAGGAGTTTGAGGTCTATCACTAGAAGAGTACACCATACCATCCTTAGGTAAATGGAACAGTAGAAGCTTTCAATAAGATCTTGGAAAATGCTTTGACAAAGACCTACAATGTCAACAGAGATGTTTGGGACTTGAAAATACTAGCAGTACTGTGGGAATATAGGACCACATGTAATAAGTTTACATGAAAAACACCATTTAGATTGGTGTATGGGTAGGAAGCAGTAGTGCCATTAGAATTTTTGGTACCCAGTCTGCACATAGCAACAATTACCAACATGACAAAAAGAGGCGTAGTACAGGAAAGGTTAAATCAACTAATGGAAATGGAATAGGAAAGGATTCTAGAAGGATTTCACCAGGAGATACAAAAAGAAAGAGACAAATCATGGCATGAAAGACATATTAAGAAGAAGAGTTTTAATGAGGGAGACCTAGTCTTTCTCTATGATAGTAAATTTTTTCAACATCCTGGTAAGTTTAGAATGCATTGGCTAGGGCCATATGAAGTAAAGACTGTAACATATGGGATATATATACATCTAAAGGACTTGGGAGGAACATAATTGAAAGCAATGATCAATGGTAGTCGACTGAAACTGTACAGGGACAGTCGACCTATTAACCCTTAAAAGTTACAGTGCAGTGAGAAAAACATGTATATAGTGTACTATAGAAGATATTAGGACAAAAAAATGATAAAAAGAAATAAAAAGGAGAAAACGAAGAAAAAAAATATACAAAAGTAGAAAAGAAAGAAAATACAAAATATTGGGAAATATCGTGCGCAACAGATAGTGGAAACACAACAAAAATAAAAAGTGATCGCGCGGAGCATTTGGTTGGCAAGAAGCAAACATTGTGCAGTAGGGGAAAGTCACAATAGAAATGTACGATGCACCGAAAAAGTGAAATGCACCAGAAAAGGGGCCAACGGTCGAAAAATCAAAACCCAACCATCAGGGTAAAAAGGAATGAATTGGGCATTTATGAAATTGAATGAATCATACTCCACAAGCTTCAACGCATTAATAACAACCAAAGAAGCTTCTCCAAGAATATTCAGGGCACTTATGACACCCTATATAAAGTGGAAATACAGGCCAAACAAGAATTATTATGCATTTTCAAACCCGCGAAGCTAACAAGCATGACGATGAGAGGCGAACAGGCGAGTGCAGAGATCGAAGCAGTCGAAGCTCAATCAGGAAAAAAAGAATTACCCAATATGGAACCTCCAAAGGTTGGCGCACTAAGCCAAATAACATGAAAAACATGTAGTAGTATCAAGTCACTGCAGGAAACCGAGGAGGCGGAACATGAATTTACACAAAGAGAGGGAATCGTTGATGTCGACGACATTCCCTCCCTGTAGGTTGAATCAGTGAGAACCACACTGGTAGAGCAAGAAGAGAAGGCCCCGACGTTGGCCAGGATGGATATTGACAGTGTGAAGGGCCATGAACCATTAGCCACATGCAACCCACAAAAACTTGTTAGGGCCGAAGAAGCCCACATAATGAGTGGTGGCGACAATGAAAAGACAGAGTCTGACGGGTCGACATCACAACCTATGGTGGGGTCCGCGTAGTAGAAATAAGTACAGATTGAAGACATCACAGGGAAGCCATAGTCAATCATGAAAGATAGAGAACCAGAGGATGGGACCTCTAGAAAAGAAAGGGAAAATGACCCATTGTGCGGTCCCCACACAAGCATCCTGATGCCTTGATTGTTTTACCGTGCATTCCAGAAGGGGTGCAACCCACACCAAATCTACTAGGTTGCATGGAAAGGTTAAGATACATGGACTATGATGTGTCTGACACTGGAAAATTTCTAGAATTTGCACACCAGGTGTACGTGGAGAGCCTAGGAACAGGTCCATTTGGAGATCCAATACTGCATCCAAAGAAATGGATGGTAGGCCTGGAAAACACAGGGATCTTGAACTTGGTAGAGATTCCCCACTTCGGCAGGGGGAAAGAGGTGAACAATTGCATCAAGAATTTGATGGCAGTCCTCCATGGAGGATTTTTATGGTTAGAAGAGAATGTCTCCATCGACGTATAGTTGATTGCATTCATCATAGGTCTTCCATCAAACGACGAGAGTCTCGCATAGTACCTGGACAATAAAACCAAATAAAAGGCTCTAGCAGAAGAGATGAAGAAGACATATGATACGGAAATAGGTTCAACAGAATTATTATAAACAGAATCAACGACGCAACCACAAGGATGGCCATGAAATTAATGGCATGCAAATTACTATGCAAATTTCGCAAGGAGGAGGTCCCTGCAGGGGTTGTCGCAGTAGCAACACAATCTGCAAATGACACCATGCTCAGTTGGGCCCCATATTTACTGAACCTATTCCTAGACGAATGCAAGGACACACAGGACTTGGGAACAAAGTTCCACTACTCCTGGTTGTTGATTTTAATAGCACTAATTGGATGGAAAGAGCTTCCCTATTCCTATTTTTGTTACAGGGTAGGACGTTGTCACGCAGCACAGTACACGTCGATGGGAAGCACTTTGGACCCCAAACGAAGAAGTGACAATGCCAAAACCTTTGTTGGTATCTCAACGACATACAAGACAACATATCCAACACTTGGAGGATAAATCCAGAAGTGGTTGCCCAATATCAAGGGATAGCCAACTTTAGGGCTACGCGACACAACATGTAGATCCAAGCACACAGGGATCCATAGAAAGAATGGTTGCAACTTCGGTTCTGCATCAATGCAGAGGAAGTTGAAATGTTAATGAAAGACTGGAAGATCCCAGTCATCACCAAGGACATGCCCATGGGAAAATAAGTGGAAGAAGGGTCATCCAAGACACCTGCAGGAGACAATGTTGCGCCCAAGAAACCAACACAACAGGGGAAACATGGTCAAAGTCCAACGCAACAAAAGAAAAGCAGTGCTCCAAAGAAGGATGCACAGATAGGAAAGAAGGACAAGGCCCCAGTGCAAGAAGAACAAGGAAGGGGGGACACAACGACGTAGGAAACCCCTTAAACAACTACTACACAAGTAACAGGGCCACCCAAACAAAAAATTATACATACAGGGGGGGCACGCAAAAAGGCTAAGGCCCATAAAAAAATCCCAAAATATACAATCATCGAGGATGATGTCAATCTTGTCGCAGAGAGAGTACATGATTGCGCAATAAAGGAGTTTGAAGAGGCCAAGAACCAAAGAGGAAGGTGTTAAGCCCTAATATTGGTTCATTACCCCTTAATTGGGGCATATTATATTAGTAATTTTATTTTATTTATGTCGGATTTAGGCCATTAGTTGTAATTATACCTCCTAGTCTCCTATATATACCAAGGAGACATTTTCATTTTGAATCATCTTGTACTTGAACATTTAAGTGGGGTAAAAGGAGGTTGCCCCCTCTAAGAGGCTTATTATCTGAAATTATCTCTTTTTCAAGGCGTTGAGTACTTTTTCTAAGGTTTTTCTATGCTATATTGATATTTGGTTCTTAACATATGGTATCGGAGCTCAACGTCTTGGGGTTTCGCTGCTACATCTGAGATACCTTGGAATTTTTGCTATAAATTTGTTTCTACAACGTTTCAGAAGGAACGACATGGAGGATATTTAGTAGACGGATCAAGGTACATTGGGTTCAAAATTCAGTTCCTTAGGCCTTATACTTTCAGAGATACAGCCTGTACAAGATAGGGTTTTGGAATCATCCCTAACTGAGTCATTGTGGAATTTTCACTATAAAGATTTTTTTGTAACGTTTCAGACCCTGAAATCTTGAGGATATTTACAGAAATTAGTAAGGTATCTATGGTAAACATTTCAGCTTCTGGGTCATCTTAAATTTGTAGATACACCCTGTGTAAGATAGGGTATCTGACTAGTCCTATTGACTAGTCTCAAGAAGGTGTTCCAGGTAAAACAATCATAACTTCTTCCTAGAGTATCCAAATTGAGTGGGACTGGTTTCATTGGATC
>JASDQU010374399.1:46856-58805 GCA_032191745.1 Picea mariana | reverse complement strand
TGCATGTTAAACCCTAATATTGGCTCATTACCCCTTAATTGGGGCATTTTATATTAGTAATGTTATTTTATTTATGTCGGCTTTAGGCCATTAGTTGTAATTATACCTCGTAGTCTCCTATATACACCAAGGAGAGTTTTTCATTTTGAATCATCTTGTACTTGAACATTTAAGTGGGGTAAAAGGAGGTTGCCCCCTTGAAGAGGCTTATTATCTGAAATTATCTCTTTTTCAAGGCATTTAGTACTTTTTTCTGAGGTTTTTCTATGCTATATTGATATTTGGTTCTTAATAGAAGGATACAAAATGAGTTGGATGATATCAAGCAGGTCTTAGAGCAGATACAAGCAACGCAAAGGCACAAAAGGACAACAAAACCGATCCCCCCAGTGACATAAGAAAAGGACAGGACCACATAGAACAAAGAAGACATCATCCAAACTATAGCACAAGCAAGTCTGAACTTCCAAATAACAACATAGATGTTACATATTGAAGAGTCCATATCCCATAAACCACTAAAATATATGGTGCAGATACAATTAGTATTGGTGAAAATACCAACAAAGGCATTGTACAAACTGCAAGTCAGTGTTGCACAAGAAGTGCAATCGCGAGTAAGAACGGACGTGATAGAATTGCAAGCCACTAGAAATGGAAAGGATGCACTAGAACTGGTGGTTGAGCAGGTAAAGTTGGAGATGAAAGAGGAGAAACAACGCACAGACAACTTAGAGTAGAAGTTGAAGGAATTCTTCACAAGAATTCAAGACAACATGTAGGTAGCCATGAGAAATGTGGAAGAACATATCCAAATCATCGCGTAGATGCTCGAGGACTGCAAGAACGAGATCGGGGAACTTAAAGAAAAATTAACCCCAACTACTCCTCCTGAAGTTATGGCTGAAAGGGAATAAAAGGCAACCCTACAAGTGGAAATAATGGATAAAGAAGTTGAAAAGGTCGCACAACTATTTGACAGGACTACGTAGCTATGGACGACGTTGGAAGAAGATGATAGGGTCCAACAAATAGACCAACAAGAAGAGGTAATCACCACTGCAATCTAGGAGCTGAAGCAACGACAAAATTCCATGAGCATCACATAGTAATTGAAGGGCGTGCAAGAGATGAAGACCCTGCAGACAGAATTAAAGACTGCGTAGAGTAACAAGAAGGCAAGGAAAGCCCAGCTAAAACCTCTCCAAGAGAAAGCAATGAAAATAATTGCGAAATTGGAGAAGGAAAATACAAGAATGGCTTAGGAACATGATGAGAGCACAAAGTCTCTCAAGGAACATATCACAGTGCAGAGGGTAGAAGAGCTCGCATTGAAAGTTGTGCATGCTAGAGAAAACGGGGAAGAGGGTGTGTTGATTTTCCAGGTGGCTCTCCGAGAAATACCTTCCTCTCTAAGAGGGAGTGTTGATGTTTGGTAGCATCAGACATGTATTTCTGCACATGTATAAGTGTCTAGACATGTGGAAATCATCCAAATCCTTCTATCCTTGACTTTACTTTAATTAAAGAAATTATTAAAGTAAAGTGATTTTATTAATTAGTTGAGTTATTTATTTAAATGCTAAAAGTAATTAACATTTAATATTAGCCATTGATCTCAAGTGAGGTGAGAAGTAATCTCAATCTTCAATCACTTTGGATATTGGGGTTAGGTTATAAATCAAGATTATAAAATAAAGGCTAGGGTAAAGGAGAAGATACTTTTTTCACACAGAGTTAGAAAATGAGGAATTTTGCTAGTGTGGAGTCATTCGAGAGTGTAGAAGAAAAGAAGGACTTTTTATTACACTTGAGAGAGAAAAGAAGGACTTTTTCTCAAGGGTTGGATCATGAAAGATTGTGATTCAAGGATATCTTGGATAGGTGGAGAAGGAATTCCATCTAGAGATCAAGTCAAGAAGAAAAGAGAACAAAGGCAGTCGCAAGTGGGTTTCAACAGAGCGAAGCCATGGGAAAGGGTTGCGCCATACATATTTTTTCGTACAGTCCTTTTGGTCGTGTGTGTGGGCGTTAGTGGAGACAAATGTGTATACATGGGTTTACTTAAGGAAATTCACATACACCTCGAAAAACATGCCAAATATGGGTCGTACAAAAGATCAAACTTTGTCAGCTTTGTCTTTAGATATATTTCTCTCAATGGGTCACTATCCCTGTTACAAGAGCCCTAATTTTATCATAATAAAATCATCTCAACACTAGTTTTCCCTTTGGGGTTTTTCCATGGGTATCTACCCAAAAATATTGGTGTTTATGTGTGCATTATTTGGTTTCCATTTTTGTTTCCACTATCGTTATTTGAGTTGAATATTCCAGTAGTGTATTTTTTTTTTGTGAGCGGCTAATCTAAATTGAAGTAAGAAAATCACTAGATAACAAGATACCTAGGATTGGATTAAGGGAATTTCAACAAAAACATAACTCCAGTGAAGCCATTCAAGTGTTCATCTTCATTCATTTAGCCCAATATCACAGCCTTCTTCTTGAGAAATACTCCCTATATGCTTTCCCACAATATTCCCTTTGATAAGAGACTTAGTGTCATTGATTGTTGTAAGATTTGGATCCTTGGACACATCATCTTGTTCCTCAAATTAGAATCAACCAAATTACACAAATAGAACCATAAAAATGTTAATTCCCTCCATGCTCTAAAGATACATGCCCATCAACAAACATTTTCCATGCTTACAAGATAAATAATAATATGATTAAAAAAAATCACCATTCTTGCAAGCCAAGGTATTTATTTCCTCTTATCATTAATGGTATTAATGAGAAACATATGTATGATTATCTCCAACCTTATGAGAGGAAAGACGAAATCATGATGTAAATGGGAGCAATTAAGACACTCTGGAAAGGTTCAAGTAATGTCATATCACAACCTAGATGGATTGACTCCCCCATCATAAATGAAAGATATAATTAGAAATCATAAATGGATGAAATGAATAAATCCCGATTTCTAATGAGTTGAAGTTTGGCATGATGGTAAAATCCATGAGATTGGTATCATAAAGTTTCCAAGAATTTTCCAAGTTGAGTAAACTAGAAATTTCACTTCCTTGAGCTTACATATCACGTAGAATATGGGGAAATGAAATGTCGATGAGTGTGTGACATGTCTCTCTAGTGGGTAGAAACAAACATGTAATACAAAAAACAAAACCAACAAGATCATGAGAAAAAGAGATCATGTAAAAATGACACGTACATGCTTATCTTTCCAAGATATGAATGACTTTGAACAATTTCAGTGTTATTGGTTTAGATTCTTGGAATTCTAAAGAATGTGAGGCCCAATATATTGATGAGTTACAACCCACCAAATTTAAATACCATGGTTAAAGTCGACATAGATGTTGAAAACACAAAGTGTACACTATCAGAAGTTGCCTTGACATTTTCCATCAAGTTATTTATAACCCCCAATAATTTGAATGATTTCAACAAAGCCATGATAAAAATCAGATTTCTCAATCATGTAACCAGAAGAAGTGACTTAAGATCAACAAATCCAAAGGATGGAAAAATGTTTTTCAAGAAAACATTAGGTCTGAAATCTTCATGATTAACCAGACTATGATTAAACCTTCAGTCAATTACTGGATTAGGGAATAAAATGATCGATTCTCAAGAAATTTTTGAAAGAGATTCCAACAAGAATATTGATATAACAATGTTGTCCATAATGTTAAAACATGCTTACAGATAGTTTGAAAAATATCCCTTGTTGTTGTGTATAATAGGAAATGTGAATTAAGCGAGTTGTGAGTTTAAAATCAAACTCATCCTTAAAATACTGACTGAATAGAGCATAAGATGTGCAAAACCAAAGTCAGAAAATTAAAACTAAAGGTGCTAAAAGGAAATAACTTAAAATAAAAAAAACCAGTTGAGCTGACTATACTAAATTATTTTGGTTGAAAGTAACTAAACAAAATAGTCCATCGGTAAGTAACCATTTGGATAACTCCAAACTCAAAAATAATCATCCAACAAAATTACAAGGAATTGGAGTGGTTGGGATTTCAGATGGGAAGAAATTAACACTCAAAATTTCAATTCATTGTGTATGGGACAACAAAATTAGAATTCTAAATAAATTCAATCAAGCAAAATCTTCAATTTAGAATCATGTAGATATGAAGATGGAATAAAACTAAGTGCTCATTTTCACCACAAGAGGGATTGGATGGCATTCTTTATTAAAATACCCACTTGTAAGATGACAAAACTTCAAAAGATTTGACATGGTGAACAATGAGTAGAGTCAGTGATCTGAAAATTACCCCAACACATAGAAAGTTTTAAGAATGAGACAAAACAATTTTTTCCCATCTCAAAAACTTTTTTATTCAAAAGTCCATTCAAGGAAAAAACCATTAGTGTGGAAGACTTCTATTTCTTTCCACCTTTGTTGAGAAATCCTCTTAATTTTCATCCAACAATAATAAAAATAAAAGGAAACAAGAAACTTAATAAAAAACTAGAAAGCAAAATGGATACTACGCAAAAGAAAAAACACTACCCTATTCTAGCCTACTCCTATCCTATGTTGCAATGAGTGAAAAATAATAAACTGAGTGAAGTCATAATGCCAATGTATCCAACCATGTAATTCTAATCCTGCAAACACATGTTCTTGATAAAAGATTAGTAACAGAACTTGGAATAAAAATATACTATAAGTAGGAAAAATTAAAACATGGAAAACTCTATCCGCCATATTAAAGATGTCATAGTGATAATTCATGGGAAATCTATCCGAGTAAGATCCCTCCAACCATGCCTCAATTCTATCATAAAATCTACCATGACTAACATATAATTGATGGAGGGAGTTCACGGTAAAGTAGCATACCAAATGAGAACCATGCATAGAATTTGTGTGAGGTGTGCTTGGTGAGAGAATCTTCGTGCTAGTAAACTTGTTTATCCCTGAAGACAAACCAAAAGAATAAGGGCCTAACATAACCATCGATGTAGACCAAAGTTCCTCATTGTCTTGGAAAGCCTACCTGGACTCATACTTCAAGCAACCATCAACTTGACATAAATTAGTGAAATCAAATGATATACATGGACTAGCATCCACCATGGTATAAGAGATATCTTCAAGACAATGGTGGAAGCCACTAACAAAAAAAAATCTCAACTAAAGGGTTACTTGGACAAAAAGACTCTTTATTAATAAAAAATGAAGATGAAATAGATAAAGACATGGTCTGATACACATCTGCTATACATTTCCTTAATCCAATGAAAAAGGTTGATAAGGCATAGGTGTACTAAGTTCATGGAAAGAGGCCTTATCCTCTCTATCTTACATATGCACATTACCATCATAGAGTACTTGAAAAGGGGTTGTCCCTTTTGAGTTTATTTGAATAGGACAATGGGTGGCTTCCTGCAATATCAAACCATTGAAGAGATCGGGATAAAAAAAAATAAAGTAGAAGAATTAAGAGAATAAAAAGCCTCCCTTGAGAAAGAAACATTTGCAAAAGGTGTTTCTTTGAATGGTAGTTCTTCCTCCTTAATAGCATCGGTGACTAATTGTGAATCAGTAGGCTCCACACTAGGAATGGTTTCACAATCAACACACTCTTCCTCGACGTGGTTTTCCTCTTTCAAGCAAAAGGTGGATTGTTGTGATAAAAATATTATGTCTTGTATGTTTATTTCTTCTCCTTGAGTGAAAACATCATTGTTGTTGTCTTTCTCTTTCATAACATGAGAATATGAAATATCTTTCAAAACATGCTCACGGTTAAAAGAGAGGATAAAATCAAAAGAATTCTTAGAACAAAAAGTTTCACTAAATAATCCAACAACTATAGGAAAAAATTCTTGATCTATATTAGTTAAACTAAGAGAATTTATAACAGCATGACAATTCAAATCAAAAGGAACTAATTCCAAATTATCGATGGGTGAGGAAGGATTCATGTCATGAGTATCCAGATTTTCTTCATTAACAAAATGATCGACATTCATGTCTTTCCCCATAGCTTCCTCCTCCATTTCTTGGGATGAAAAATATGAGGTAGGATAATGAGAACTTGACATAGAAACCAGTGTGACATGAAGTGTCCCATCATAAATGGAAAAACCCACCTCTTGGTTAGCTACAAAAAAATATGAACTTGAATTTATTACACAAGAGGCCTCTTTTTCGTCACAAGGAAAGAACCAGGGTGGAGTGGTGGGAGGATACATATGTTTCTTCTAAAAAAGAATTCTCTCTCTGATCTATATCCCCCATAGTAAAGAAATATCCAAACATATGGATTCCAACTAAATCATTAGTATTTTCAATATTTTCATGTAAATTCAAATCGTAAAGGAACATTAAGACATGATTTAGATTCTTCATTCTTGAGCTAGTATGTTTAATTAGTAAGAAAACTAATATGGAGAATCGAAGCATTGATAGAGGGAATATCATCCAAAGGAAATATATAGAAAAGATGCATAAATCTACTGAGAAAATATTCAAGAGATTCATCTTTATTTTTTCTAAGCTCTGATATCTCTGCACACAAATTATCATAATCATAATTCTCAAAAGCATGCCAAAATTGATGCATAAATTTCTCCCATGTGTGAATAGAGGCAACAGACAAAGTCTCACACCATCTCTAGACCCGCCCTACAAGAGTGAGAGTGAACATACTGCAAATGACACTTTCATTAGTAATATTATGAGACAAACAAAATTTCCAAAATTGAAAAATATGTTCAGATGCAGTTGTCTCTCCCTCACCATCAAATTTAATTTGCAACAAGAAATGTAAAATCTTAATAGGAGTTTTAATAGGTACAATACCATAAAAACATCTCCATAAAGAGATATGGGATTGAGCCATTAATAAATAAAAAGAATTAATAAGAATGACTCCAAAGGCACAGCTTGTCATTTGGCCCTCCATTTAGCGCCATTTCTATTGACAGGTCCAAATGGTATGTCAAGCAGGTAAGGGAGAACACCTGATGGAAGGTCCCAATTAGACCTACTCTCATTTGGTGTAGTGTTTCCGGCTAGTATGTGGGCCTGGTTTCCACTAAGAATTAAAAGAAGAAAAGGGGAAAAGACAACAAACTGTTCCCCAAATATTTATAATTAATTCTAAATCTAATCTAAACTGGAAGTTGACTAATCTAACTTATCCAGTGCTAACCTATCCTACGTAGGACAAAAAATAATAGATGACTACAACTTAAAACGATATTTTTGACATCAGAAATAGTTCATTGAATCCAAGAATATGTTAAGACTATAATATTTCATACATCATCTCAAATAGTTGTAGAGGAGGCCTATAACATTATGTATGTACTCATTAGAAATCACAACAACATAAGCATTCTAAATAATAAGAACAGAAATAGTTCATATGATCAATGCTAAAATAAAACCCAAATGAAAAACACATTTATGAATTAATCCCAAAAGCATTTGATACAGTTATGAATTCAAAAAATAGCTAATTCTCTTCGTATATCCATCAATAAGAGTATCAACAATATACACAATGGGGAAAGTCCCTTCCTACTTTCAACGAGTTCTCTTTTATATGATAAGAGAGACTCTTGATTTTTTTATGACTATTGACTTTGTTTCCCTTTGTTTTTTCATTTTACATTTCAAATATCTCTTACATTTTCATAAATGAAAAGGAAAGTGTTATAAATGGAAGTCGAAAATACTATTGAGTACTTATTTTTGTTTTATTTGTTGTTCATGAGTGATATTTGTTTGAAAATATCATTAACTTTGTCCATTGGTGTCCTCTTCTGTTCTTCGAGTGAGAATTTATGGTGTCAGCCTAGTGATTAAGATCATTTCATCATCTTATTCTCTATCTTATCCTTCCAGTGTGCTCTTGCAGGTCCGATTTTGACTCCTATAGCTTCAGATATGATTGCTTGAACATGCACAACCCATTTTCTAATTAAATTTGGACCTCTTCTATTTTTTGCATTTTATGGGAATTTATGCCCTCAATTTGTCCACAATAGCTACACCATCTTGTTCTATTCTCTGTTAGATATTTCCGGTGAGCTATCCTAGGCGTAATTTTGTTTCCTGTAGCCCCAGATATGGTCGTTTGAAGTTTGCACAGTCAATTTCTCCCCCAAATTTGTGACCTTTTGTTATTTGTGTTTTCTGGTTTTTTCCACCACTGTTTTGACCTAAATTCCTCTCCCGATGTATTCTTCTCCTCAATACCTTTCCAATGAGGTATCTTGGGCTCGATTTCTATGTACGTATCTCAAGATATGGTTGTTTGAAGTTCGACACTCAGCAACCCTTGATTTTCTTGTGGGTGAATCTAGGTCGTCGATCTTCAACCTGAAAATCATTGTACCTCATGCATGAGATAATTCAATACTGAATGGTTAATATATTTTTTATCCCCCTTAATTTATTTTTGTAAGGACCTAGAGGAGGCATAGGGCCTAGGGGTCATGTTGTAATTTTGGTCAATAATCCTAGTGAAAAATAGGAATTAGATAAAAAATAAATAAAGTAGGAAAATAATAAAATTAACTAAAATGACCTACATGAAAATCAAAATCAATAAAAATAAAAATAATAAAATTACCCCCACCCACGTGAAATTATCAAAAATCAATATAAATCTCCAAAATAAAAATGTAACCCAAAGTATTCCCAAAGTTAAAAATGGTAAGTCAAATAACCCCATCGGACTTAAGGATGGTCAAAATGGTCATGCATATTAATCACTCTGATAATAACTCCCACTCTGATGGTTTGATTCTGATGAGCTATCAGTCTCATGAGATAACACTCTGATGAGCTAATACTCTAATGAGCTCTCCCACTCTGATGACATAGCTTCCCAATGGGATTAAATAATATTAAAATAATACTCACTCCGATGGCTTATCAGGATCCCATGGTTGGAAGGTGAAGGTAAGAGTTGACTCTTTTGGTATACTAACTCTAATGAGCTAGGCTTCTGATGGTTTAAAATAATATTAAAATAACGCTCACTTTGCTAGTGTATCGAGATCCCATGGTTGAAAATTCAAGCTAAGTTTGTGGAAGTAAGTTTCCAATGGGCTCATCCCAATGTCTTGAGTCCGATGAACTATTCCAATGGGATCTTCTGATGACCTATTCTGATGGCTCCCTAAAATGATGAAAAATTAAATTAATAATGCTAAGTTTTCAAGGGTATTTGGGGAAGGGAAGAGGGGATTCTAAGAATGAGGGAAGGTTTGTGAGGAGGAAGGGATTCTAAAAAAAGTATGAGTTATCTCTTAATGGTAATTCCCAATGGAATTTATCGTGAAGTGAAGGTGAAGACCAATGGAAAGAAACCTGGGGAGAACTCTAACGAAATATTAAGTTGAATTCTAATGGGAAAGGGAGGGAAAATTAAAGATTTAAATTAAAAAATCAAATGAAACTAAAATGAAATTAACTAATAAAAATATTCATCGTAGGACATAGGGGAAGAATGGCGAAAAACAAAAATAAAATGAAAATGATAATGATAATAAAATGATAATGGAAAAAAGCGTAATTTCATTAAGGAATAAAATTACATTCTATAGAAACACATGAATGAGTACATGTGTTTTGCAAAATATGCATAGCATAGATAATGTTGATCAATATGACTATAGAAAAATAAATTTTCCTACAATACAAATCCGTCGTGCAACCATGATAATTCCATTGTTGCATATGTTATCATAAAAAAAGAGGGCGACTGTTGTGAAAAAGTGGGTTGTGGTTGGAGGATGATCTTCTTGCAAAGCTGGTTAATCCAAACTATGTATTAACACATCATAAAATAGATCTTCAAAAAACTGATATCAAGTGAACATTGAATATAGTCAATGATTAGCTTCAGAAATGACTTATGTAAATGAACTGTGGGAGTATTAAGAGGAGGTGTCGTCCCTCTGTTCAAAAATATTGCAATGCCCAAAAACCAGTCGAATGCCTTCTTTAGATAGTTTTTCTGCCTCTGAATTCCTCTCCCTGTAAACATGTCGGATGTGAAAAGTGTCAAAGGTGGATTTTAATCTAATAATCTCTTCAAAGAGTGGAAGTATAATGATATTGTGACATCTCTGAGTGTAGTGGATACAATTTATCACATTTGTTGAGTCACCAAATACTTGAATGTGATGAACATATTTCTCCCGGGAAAATATAAGAAGAAGTTTTAAAGACATTAATTCCTCATAATTATTTGAACCAGATCCCAATCCCATTTTTAGTTTGAAGACATGATTTTGAGAAAGATGAAGAATGTCACCCCCCCCCCCTCNGGGGGGGGGGGAATTAAAGATTTAAATTAAAAAATCAAATGAAACTAAAATGAAATTAACTAAGAAAAATATTCATCATAGGACATAGGGGAAGAATGGCGAAAAACAAAAACAAAAATAAAATGAAAATGATAATATATATAGGAATTTTCCTTGGAAAAAAGCATAATTTTATTAAGGAATAAAATTACATTCTGTAGAAACACATGAATGAGTACATGTGTTTTGCAAAATATGCATAGCATAGATAATGTTGATCAATATGCCTATAGAAAAATAAATTTTCCTACAATACAAATCCGTTGTGCAACCATCATAATTCCATTGTTGCATATGTTATCATAAAAAAAGAGGGTGACTGTTGTGAAAAAGTGGGTTGTGGTTGGAGGATGATCTGCTTGCAAAGCTGGTTAATCCAAACTATGTATTAACACATCATAAAATAGATCTTCAAAAAACTAATATCAAGTGAACATTGAATATAGTCAATGATCAGCTTCAGAAATGACTTATGTAAATGAACTGTGGGAGTATTAAGAGGAGGTGTCGTCCCTCTGTTCCAAAATATTTCAATGCCCAAAAACCAGTCGAATGCCTTCTTTAGATAGTTTTTCTGCCTCTGAATTCCTCTCCCTGTAAACATGTCGGATGTGAAAAGTGTCAAAGGTGGATTTTAATTTGATAATCTCTTCAAAGAGTGGAAGTAGAATGATATTGTGACATCTCTGAGTGTAGTGGATCCAATTTATCACATTTGTTGAGTCACCAAATATTTGAATGTGATGAACATATTTCTCCCTGGAAAATATAAGAAGAAGCTTTAAAGACATCAATTCCTCATAATTATTTGAACCAGATTCCAATCCCATTTTTAGTTTGAAGACATGATTTTGAGAAAGATGAAGAATCCCCCCCCGCCAAGAAAGTTGATTATTTTGTGAGGCCCCATCAAAATAAGCCCATGGGATGGAAGTATCTACAAATTCTTCTTGTATGACTCAAATGAGGGAAATATCCTTTTCCTGAGGAAAGTGTGAAAGAATTCTTAATCCTTGAGCTGCCACTATCTCCGGGGAAATCATTTTATCCTTGAAAATGAGAAATTTTCTGGCCAACCAGACTCCCCATTTTATAATTAAAGGGAGAGCTCGAAACCTTTTGAATCTGCCATTTTGAAGCCAAGTTTGTCAAGCCTCTTCTAGATATTATTGTCATTCCAATCTACATTATGTTATAAAGAGGCAAATCATTCTTTCCAAACAAAAGAAGTGAATGGACACTTTAAAAAAAGATAACAGATTGATTCTTCGCTTGATATATATATATAGTCAAATTGTTTCTAATTTTAAGGGGATATGAAAAAAAAAATAGAATGTGTAATATTATACATTAGGGTTTTAGGAAAAACACACCATGTTAAAAAAAATAGTTTACCCATGTAAAAACATTTCTAAAGTAAACTTGCTTTTTCCCATGTAAAAAATAAAAACCAAGGGTAACTTTGGGGAAAACCATGGGAAATTACCATATGCAATCAAAACCATGTGGTTTTGCAAAACCAAGGGCAAAATACAAATGGAAATAAATAAATACAAAAATTAAAAATAA
>JASDQU010374398.1:17512-27921 GCA_032191745.1 Picea mariana | reverse complement strand
TCTTCCCATTGCTACAATTAATCACCACACAACACATAAATCTAAATTATGGCATCAACTAGGACTCAAATACAAATTTAAGAAAAAGATCATTTCCTTATTTATGATAAATGATTATAAGTTGTACTTAACTATAGGGAACATAATTACAATTGTGTGCTTGTCACAGGTTCAACTATATCATTAGCTCAAGGAAATATTTAATAAACAAGTGACCAAAAGAACAAACCCACAAACCCACACAAACATGGTGACAACAACAATTGCAAGGTATACTTATATAGAACTTAGTATGTAAATCTAGTTAGAAGGAACATGATCCAAGTTATTGGCTTTAGTCAGTTAATGCCCTAGATGAAAAATACAGAGTAATTTTGGAGACAACCAAACACACTTACAATGGTATGTTGTTCTAGACATTGCAATAAATCAAATGATATATTAATCGCCTCAAAACTTCCAAGAATGGGGGACTGTGTTAGAGTGAATCTATATCTAGCATTAAAATGGTGGGATTGTCTTTGTAATAGTTATGTCAGTCCTAAATTGAGTGCCAAGTTAGTAGCTTTAGTATCTTTAGGGAGATATAGAGATTAGGTCTAGATGTCTTGCGTTAGTCCATTAAGAGTCTAGGATTGATAGGCTTAGGATGTAGGTTAGGTTTAGGGTAGGCCGAGGTATGTAGGGGTAGTCTAGGTTAGGTTAGGAGGTTCGAACCTACTAGGAGGAGCAAGAATCATATGAAGAGGATGATGAACCTCAGGGTCACCGTATTCAATGTGTACTACATTGATTTAGGCTAGCAACAGTGTTGGCTAGAGAGACATACCTTGGGTATTGTGCCCACCGCCATGCATCCTTAACACTCATGGAGTCAGCATAACTTTGTCTTCTTAAATTTGGAATTTCCTAAAAAAAATCATTGATCTCCACATTCATTACGAAATATCATGATAGTCANGTATCTAAATCTAGTTAGAAGGAACATGATCCAAGTTATTGGCTTTAGTCAGTTAATGCCCTAGATGAAAAAAACAAAGTAATTTTGGAGACAACAAAACACAGTTACAATGGTATGTTGTTCTAGACATTGCAATAAATCAAATGATATATTAATCGCCCCAAAACATCCACGAATGGGAGACTGTGTCAGAGTGAATCTATATCTAGCATTAAAATGGTGGGACTGTCTTTGTAATAATTATGTTAGTCCTAAATTGAGTGCCAAGTTAGTAGCTTTAGTAGCTTTAGGGAGCTATAGATATTAGGTCTAGATGTCTTGCATTATTCCACTAAGAGTCTAGGATTTCTAGGCTTAGGATGTAGGTTAGGTTTAGGGTAGGCCGAGGTATGTAGGGGTAGCCTTATAGGTTAGGTTAGGAGGTTTCAAACCTCCTTGGAGGAGCAAGAAGCATATGAAGAGGATGATAAACCTCAGGGTCACCACATTCAGTGTGTACTACATTGATTTAGGCTAGAAACAGTGTTGGATAGAGATACATACCTTGGGGATTGTGCCCACCACCGTGCATCCTTAATAGTCGTGGAGTCAGCATAACTTTGTCATCTTAAATTCAAATTTCCTAAAATAAATCATTGATCTCCACATTCATTATGAAAGATCATGATAGTCATAAATCAACCAAAAATCACCTTAAACCGGTCCTTAACAAGATCCATACCTTTGAGTGATGGGGTGCCTCCAATGTTTCTCCTCTCCATCCTGGGATTTATCACATGACTTAATTATATTTCAGAATAGTAATTAAAGATGTAAAAACCTCTACAAATTAATGACTAAAGACAAATACCTGAATGAGATTCTCTTCGTTTCAAGAATAAATTATTCTCTACTGAACAAGACCAACCATGTGAATGTGGAAGCTCTTTTGGCCCCTCCCCCCCTCTCACATCACTCTCATTTCCCCATACCCAATCTATCTAGATTTTACAACTATAATTAGAAATGACAGTAACATTAAATGTAAGAAAAAAACATCCATCTCCATGTGCTAAAAAAAAACATGAAAGAAAATAACATTCATGACATTTAGGAAAACAAAATACATTATATTGGACCAGAAATATATTGGATTTATATTAATAATAAAATTTCTAATCATTTGTTTTTCTTCTTCTTCTTCTTCTTAGTATCCATGAAAGCACAAATTAAGTTGTAATCGTCATCATTTAACTGATCCCCCACAGTTATTGGGCCTTCTTGAAGTGTTGCATCATAAGTACTCAACACCTCACGCCATGATGAACTTCTAGTATTTCGACGTGGAGGTTGAGGATACGCATGGGCATCCACTGCTGCAACAACACAAAAATTCAAGTGATATTCTTATTCACTGTTCCTAGGGAAATTTAATTAATACCAATTTAATTTAAATGTTTTATACCTGGATTATCCGGTGCAGTAGAAACAGTAGATGGTGGTCGCATTGTTGTTTCTGTGCTTGTTGATCTCTTCTCTCGATCAAAAACTACACATTCTGCCATATGAAACAATATAAGTATTTACTACATAATATACCCTAAATATTAATACTCATTGAAAAATGGAAAAACATTAAAAATGCGCGCATACCACTATGTAATGGTCCTTCAAAAACAACACTTGAATCAATATGGGGGTCGGGATGTGGTTCATCAGGTACACCAGGAGCATTGGTAGCATTGATACTCTCTCGCGAATGTGGAAAAGACACACATTATTTTACATTTTAAATGAATAAAAAATATATTTTACATTACAAGTAATCAATGAGTAAAAACTAATCGACAAGTTTTTAATTTCATTTTATTTACCATGTCCTCCAGAGAGACACATGGATATTTCCCCAAGCTTCTTCGTTGTGCCACCACGCCATAAAAACCCTACGTGAAATCGACCTTTAGATCTTCTTCTGTGTCTTAGTCATTGAACAAATCCCCTTGCATTGAGAAATGTCAAAATCATTAGTCACTAGCTGTAATGAATTACATATTGTGTGATGATGATAAAAAAAAGTAAAATGTTTAGGCACTTACAACTTGTGCCTTCAATCTCCCGTAACCACCTTGGCCTAGTTTATGTTGGCCGTGTTTGTCTTGTCTTGCCTTTGTTGCCTTGGAAGTGTCTTGAACTCTACGCAATATTTTGAAATATGTTAGATATTGATTGTTTTCCTTGTAAAGTAAACAAAAGACCATCATAGTAAATTGAAAACACCTCTTACCTTCCAGGTCCAGATGGTTTCTTCCCTTGTGCTTTCATCACTAATTCTCTTGCATCGAGAATAATTTCTTTCCACTCCATCTCAGGGACAACCAAAGGGCGTTCGCACTTGGGGTCCTGTACTAATTTATTCCTATGCGCCTCTCTAACATGTTTCAAATGCTTGCTGGTCCTTTTTAGGACTTCCATCTTATTGAACGAGTAACCAAACTCACCAACCAGTCTAGAGATAAGACGACTTTTCAATTTGGAATCTTGTCGATTCCATCGTAGTCGAATGGTTGGCCCAAAAATTTCTAATGCATATTCATGCAAACTATTGTAGAACCCATTTTTTCCTATAAAACATCATCATCATTAGTAATTTAAATCTCATTGATATGTGATTGTTTAAACAATCATATAACAATAATCTCTATAAAGACATATATTAAATACCTGGTAGTTGTACTATTTTTAGAGGAACCATGTCTTGGTCGACCAAAAATGATACCAGGGTTGTTCCTGTGCTTTGGATACGTGTAGAACCAGGGTAACAATCAACGAAAGAGTGATCTGTTCCATGATCATGTACACCACATGCACGATCTGGCGTGTGTTGTTGGGGCGTGGCATCACCCCTAGAAGGTATAGAATCGGTCTCAAGAAGCACACTCGGGGTGGAAAATATCCTGGTGGCTACGTGGCCATCCGGGTTTGTTGTTGCAGTCCCACTGCTGCTACTAGGACCTTCCCCTTCCCCTCTCATCAATATCACAAAATTATACAATGAGAAATATGTGTTAATTGCATATATCAAATTACAAAATTTAAAACCAAAAATTGATATTGTTAGATAACATGACTTACCGCATAATTTGCTATCTTAATGCATAATTCCACTATCCTTTGGAAATCCTCAGTAGTTTCTGGCCCAACAACGATCAAATCCCAGAATTCCCTATTGGCCTTTCTTAGGGACAATTCTATTGTTTGCAAGGGGTCTCTAGAATCAAATATCTCTTCATCGCTTATATATTCATCGTTTTCGGTCGATGTGATGCTAGGAATGGGGCCTTTGCCCCAATCAACTCCTTTTCCATTCTCAGGGCCTTTTCCCTGATCACCACTCTGGCAAAATTTCAAGCAAAATGTTAGTACGTGCAAGAAATATTGAAAAACAATATATGAAATAATGGAATATTGGAAAATATTATCAAATGAAACATTCACACATACAAATTAGCAAATATTTTGAAATGAAACATCGAGCAAAAATTATCAAATGGAACATTCAGAAATAAAATAAAATTTTGTCACAAATGAAACATTCACAAATTAAGTAATCCCTTTTTAAGTTTGGGTATAATGGGTTTTGTAAAATTCGAGGTAAAATTCGTTACAACTTGAAGTTCTTGGTGTTTTATCTTGTGCATTACCTCTTGGGAGTTGCGCTAGTCTGGGGAGGTGACTCTTTGATATCTCTTGGTCTATTTTGATGGTGATAAACTTGTAAACTCTTGAATTGATTCTTCTATAAGAAATGTTGTTGGGTTTTCTTCCAAGGTTGGTTTTCCTAGGATAAATTCTTGTGTTCTTGTATCTACTGTGCATGGTTAATATTTCTATATCTTATTATTTATGTTGCATTGTAATAGTTGAGATTCTCAGTGGATAGTTATTCTATGATAATTGTGGCATGAAATGAAATTTTGCATTGAAATTATAAAACAATACCTATTAGATCCAAGAATCAGAGAATTCAACAAGGATGTAGTAAGGTAGTTTCCATGAGAGCAAGTGATAACTCGGCTCTATCAAATGAACATTTCCAATCCATCTAGTGCAACATAAGGGCTTGCAATGGAGGTATGTATATACAACATTGATTTATATTCTTGGAAAGGTGAGGAGGTCGGTAGAATCATTGGATGTCTTTCATGTGATGTGTGTCCTTCCAAGCTATTAATGTGGAATTTATACATTGAGATCCTCAGCTTGAACCAAATGTTGTTGTCTTTAATGTTGTCTTAAATTCCCATGTTCCTTGGATGTAATGGAAAGGATCCTTTTGGGTGTTGCAACAAATGAGGCAAATTGGGTCGAAATTTTTTCCAAGATGATTTGAATGGGCCCAAAGGATGGATTGAAGCCCAAACCATTAGAAAGGATGTGCATAACAAATTCAAGGGTGAAATCCCAATCCCAAGCAATATGGGATAACTTCATGAAGGTCAAATATGGAAGAATTGGAGGAATTCAAACCTCTATTTTCATCACAAGGGATAAGTTCCTTTAACCACAACATTTGAAATGATATAAGAGAGAAAGTGACCAGATGAAAAAAGGGGGGATTTCCCAATTTATTGGAATGTAAAGGCCAAGACTTGGCCATCTTTGTTTGCAATCTTCACAATTGGTGGTTTCAAGGTTTTCTTCTATTGACGTGATTAGCTCTGGGATTGATCAACTCTGGTCCTTCTCACCAAGATTGTCATCTTGGAAACCTTTTTAGCTTTGGAAGGTGGTCTGTTTGGTGAGCCACATATGAAATGCAGAGCATATTCTTCTGACGATAGACAATAAATTCCCCCACTTGAAGAGAAACCCCTTTATTGGGGGAATACAGAAGCCTATGTTAATTATTGCAGGAAGAAGCCAATTTTATGTTGCAGTTTGAAGACCATTCTAATGTAATAACTTACTTTGCATCCTTTTGAATGGATAGGTTTCTCAATTGAAACAGACTCAAAGATGTTGACCATATAAACAAACTTTGTTATCAATTTGTTGAGTATTGTATGTGTTATTTTATGTCTTGTTTTAAATTTTAGTATTGTGATTCTTGGGGTAAGCGACCTCTCCCAGCATTTCATTCATAAATTTTTCTACAGGAAGAAAATTCAAATTTTGTTGAAGATCCATATGAGGTATCGAAACTATATTGCCATCAGTATAAGGAATTTTTTTTATCATGGTCCATGGAGAAAGAAAAAACATGTTGAAAATCAAGAGAGAGGTAGCATCACCGTGTTATACAGCTTTGGTGCTTCTAGTGATTATATCTCCCAAACTAGGAAAAAATATTCTAACACCCCATTTTAGATAACATAAAAACCTTTCAAATGATTTATAATGCGCCCTCTAAAATGTATTGTAGATGCCATTGTAGTTTTTCAAAGTTAACATAAGAGGCACATGCTTCATTCTATCCATGAATTGGTGATATTATGGTTGGGCAACTGTAGGTAAGATAAGAGAGGGATGGAATGAGATAAACCAAGATTGTAAATGTTTACTGAAAATTTTTAGGTCGTGCCATGCTTGTGTGAATATAAAAGAACACTTGATGTTAGAGGGATAAGTGTAGAGGAATGCAAAATATGCCTAAAAGTAAAATATTTCAGAAATAAAATAAAATTTGTCACAAATGAAACATTCACAAATTAAGTAATCCCTTTTTAAGTTTGGGTATAATGGTTTTTGTACTGTAGAAAAATAAGACGTTCCTGGGTCGACTCGATTCAGATTGTAATCGACCAACAACTCTTCACCTATTGTTATTGTTTTCACCGCACATACAAATATCCTATTACCTTCATGCTCCTCAAAAATGTAATTGGGTTCCTTTCTTGTCATCCTAGGCCTTGTACTATTTATAATACCTGCAATATTCTCCGATGCCTTTGGCCTTCCATCAATATACATAGTCGCTCCTTTATTTTTATTATTGTCTTTCAACTGTATATAATTTGCGGCAAGTGCGTATCTCTGCATACTAGGCATATATTGGACCAGCCTCAACCATACTCCATAAGTGTAACATGGTCCAACATACTCAAACAATTCAACTAATACTCCATATTTTACCTTTATGTCTTCCATGGAGAATAAACCAAGGCCATGGATGGATGACAGAGCAATGTGATACATCCTCTCATTAACATAGAAGTTGGTGTCCAACTCTAGCAGTTCCTTGGGTACCCACTTTTTCAGTAGGTGTTTGTACCTCAAGGGAACCTCCATGTCACCTATGCTCTCATCATCATAAGAGCATGATCCTCCTTCAACAAGAAATAATTTCATGCGCTTACCAAACTTTCTTCTGACATTTTCACCTCTAGTTTATTTTGCCTTGTAACATGTGTTGGATATGTTTTGCCTTGTCCCTCTCGAAATTTCATCGCTTGAGCTAGATGATAGGTCTGATAGATACATATTTGGTTGTACCTACACTACATCAAGGGAGAAGGAAATGTTAGGCCAATGATCTCCATATTATAGTATAGCTAAAGATAAACATTGAAAAGATAACTTGACATGTAATACTTTTGCATCTAGGGCTAGAGCCCAACCTCTAAGAAAACACAAAGTATTTCTTCACTCAGTATTTTGGGTAGGTGTTGGGCCAAGATTATGTGGGAAGACAGAAGAAATAATTTAGAATTTTCCATCTAATTTGTATCCCACCTCTAATTTATGAGAACCCATGAGGGATTTCATCATGCTAGTGAGTAAGTTATATGGTGAAAAGGATTTCTCTTATATGCAGAAGCATTGGGTTCCCTCGATACACCAAATGTTGAAGAAGGCAGTTGTAATATAAATGACTACAGAAAATGATTGTTATATTTGAGTAGAACAAAGGTAGAAAAAGACCTTATAAAAGTTTTTCACAAGTGATAGTTTCTATTGTAACTCCATAATGAGTCCATGCTTCTTTGTAAACAACAAGGTGCATTTTTTATTTTCTTGTTGGTTTTTCCCAAATCGGGTTTCCCATAGTACATATTGTCATTCCTTCTGTTGGTGTGCTCATTTTACTAATATATGTTCTCTCTTATATTCTCAGTTCATGTCAATATATTGACTAATATACTTGTAATATTACATTTTGATAAAAAGAAAACATTGTATAAATGAGTATAATCTCATGGTATTTTGTAGCATAATTTAAGATGTCTTGTAACAAAGTGTCCAATGTAATACCCATGATAGACTATAGTTTATATATCATATTGGTATCAAAGAAGTTTTGTATGGGGTTTCCATGGAATATTGTAGGATGTAAAAAATGATGGAAAGAAATCAATTCCAAACACTATTCATGGTGTATGGATATTGTATCATTCAAAAGGATGACCTAGAGGAGACATTTGCAAGAATGGAAGTGTGTGTCTTTGACATCTTCATAGTATGGAAATTTTAATGTCAATAGAGGAAATTTTAGGAAATTTTAGGAAATTTGAATGTCAATGTACAATTTCACGCACTTAAAAGACACCAAAAACAAAAGGTTTTGGTATCTTGGACCTAACTTCCTCTTGAATACTTGAAATTGAATTAGACTTGTGGGAATCTAAAGGAGGTGTATTAGGAAATTACCATGTAAAATTTAATACCATGAGAGTATCAAAATTAGATTAACATCGGGTGAAAGATGGGCTAGTAGAGCAAATCCCATGTCATGACTTCGCCTTGACTACATGTGTTGGATATGTTTTCCCATGTTTATCTAGTTGATTTTGCCATGTTTATCTAGTTGATTTTGCCTTGTTACATGTGTTGGATATAGATCTGAGCATTGGAATTCCATCTAATCAAACTTTTGGTAATTTTTTAGAAACATATTAAAGAGCACCAAAACTACTATAATTAATTCCCTGAGAATATAGCAAAGAAACAATGAACCTTATCTAAATGAACTACATGGTATAGTTATCTAAATTTCACAAAGTTGCAACCTAGCCAAAGATTCGGCCTTGTTTCAATGTAGTCCTTTGGTTGAGTAGGAGGACTATCATTAATCACTAAGGAAAGAGAGGACTATGAGGACTATCACTAAGGAAAGGGAGGACTATGAACAATCCCCTTAGTTTCATAGAGCTAAATTTATATTGAATGCAATCTACATTATACGTTCTTTCCTAAACATGTGTGATATGTGATATATTTATCTTCCTCCTCTTTCAATGAGTTATCAAAATTTGTGGAGATATGGTATTTGGATCATTACAAACATTTTTGCAAGGTGTTCTTAGCTCCTATTTATATTCTCTTCTTTTATAAACCATGCCCAATATTCTGTAAGGGAAACTAAGTTGTGTTAGGGCTGATCAACAGTTGGTACATAGAAGGAGATGATAATTATATCCAAATCTATAAGTGCATCTCATATTTTCATATATTTCTTAATCACATCCTATCCTCATTCTTATATTGAGGGCTCCTTATTCTCATGTAGAAGAGGGATTAAGAAAAAGACTAAAACCTAAACTCTATATTAGGAATTCAGAAGATATCATAATAAGAATTCCCATAAGAAGAAGAAGCAGATTAGGAAGGTGAGGAAGAGGAAGAAGCAGATTTACCATGGTTTTATCCAGGGAATTTTGTGGAATCTAAATTTATCCCTCCCTCCTCTGTGTGCCTCTCCCTCATCCATGCAACTATTGAGGCCAGTTGCACCTCTCTCTCCTCTGTGCACCCCTCCTTCTCTGTGTGTGCAGAAGTCAAGTTATTCAGGCCCTACCCTCCACTTTGTGTGTGCAAACATGCAGATATTAGAGCTCTCCCTCCTCCGTGCGCCCCTCCTTCTCCTCCTCCTCTCCTTCCTTCTCCCCTGCTACCGGCCTCCACTCTGTCATGTGTGCCTCTTTCTCCCCTTCTACCCTACCATCCTTCTCTGCATGTCGTGCATGCCTCCTTCTCTGCTACCGGCCTCCCCTATGTGTCATGCATGCCTCCTTTTCCTCTACTATGTGTGTCCAGACCGCGTGCAACTATTCGAGAGAAAGCTCAAAAATTATGAGCACGATTTTGGTTTTCATTTTTTTTAAATGTTTTATATATATATATATTATTTATAATATATAATATATATAATTACATATATATAATATATATATATATATATATATAAATTATCATTGAAAAAGGATTTGCATAATTTGGTTAACATAAAGAATAGGTAAATCTTCGGTTATTTTTAACAAAGACTGTTTTAACCAAAACACAAAAAAGTCACGGCGCTAGGGTTTGGAGGAGATGCAATGGAAGGAGCATCCAAGCAAGGCCACCATGAGTGCGGTTGGGGGCGGGGAGTCGGCTGCCCCCCTCCATCTCTGCTAATGATGCTTTCAGGAAGCTCATCAACAGCCAAGGTAAGAAAATTCCCCCCCCCCCTGAAGTCCCAAAATTCATCAAG
>JASDQU010374397.1:59034-72117 GCA_032191745.1 Picea mariana | reverse complement strand
AATGTGTCCCAAGTAATGGATCTTCTCTTAATAAAAATAACACTTACTAAGCTTGGCATACAATTGATGTTCCCTCAACACCTGAAATGCCAATATTAGGTGATGTTCATGCTCTTCCTCTAACATAGAATAGACAAGTACGTCATCCAAGAAACTATGACAAACTTATTCAAATCATTTCTGAATATTCCATTCATTAAGCACATAAAGACAACCGGTGCATTGGACAATTCTTGACGGGCATTTTTGACACACCGTCAATGAGAAGGGAAGATTCGATACAGGGTTGTCTATTTAACCCAAGTCATTTGGAATAGTCTACCCTGATAGGTTTGATGTTCGTTAGTCAACTGGGATTCTTCAATAATCAAAAGAGGTAAAACTAACTAAATGTATAATCCTATTAATTAACACACTAGTATGATTAGTTAACTAGTAGTAGTATTATATACAATAGATATATGCATTTACAAGGTTTAAATAAAGCCTCGTGAAAATGATGGTTTAAACTATTGAATAAGATGCAAAAAATAAAGGAAACTTTTCTTTCGGTGTGAATAACAAAATAACTAATAATGAACGAATAAGATTGGAAATGATATAACAATAATGAACAAAGAATTAAATTTGTAATGATTTAATCGTTACTCATTTGTAAATTAAATAAATCCAATAAAAAGAAAAATAACTAACCTGATGTTAATCAATAGTAAGGAAAAGGTACTAATCTATATTTATCTTTTTGCGTTGTGCAAGCTCCACTTAACCTGTTGTCAAGTATAAATCTATGACAAGAAGCATGAACGATATTTCCTGAAGCAACTCAAGGAAATCCTTTATATTTCGAAAACGATCTATGCTTACAGAAAGAAAAATAGATTTTCACTCACGTGACTTTAAATTGTCCAAAAGTTGAAGATGAAATCAACTCCAATCATCGGAAAATGTTGTTATCAAAAACCCAACATTCGATGTAAACTCAAAATGTAGAGATAAACGATTAGTCACAGATATTAAAGGAACCAATCTATGATGAACCACTTAAAAATAAACACAACATGAAAACATAAATGTAGAACAGTCTAAAGTTTTCAATGTTCATAAATTATATGAGAGTCAATAATCACATTGCACAGTTTACAGAAGGATTAAAGCCAAAAGTAAATTGCATCCTATATATTTTCAAAATGATAAGTCCACCATCAGGTCTAAAAATAATTGCCCTTATTCCTGGGCAAGCACTACTATTTAAACCAAATTCATAGTATGTTTCTCATATCATACAAGATAGAGATAGATCTAATTTAATAAATCATTTACTAAAAAATAACCATAAAGATAGGTCTGTTGAGAAAACTATTCAAAATAGTTACATCATTCAAATATTGTTTCTCAAAAACAAAATTCCAAGTTTGTTGTATTCCCAAATATTAACTCAATATTTCAACCTTTGCACATTAATCTGTAGTACACCTCAGAAAAGAGAAAAATGAAATCTAAATTAGAAAACAAACAAATGAATAAATTAAAAGACAAGATACAAAATCTATGACTCTGTAGCTAGTCTAAACAAAACAAAATAAAAACAAATTCAGTTATTATTTAAATAATCCAAACATGAATTCCAAGAAGAGTGTTTACCAATTAGATCTTTGAAAAGGAAACATGATATAATTCTAAATTTACAACAGCATTGAAACTAGTGGAATTTTTTATGATAACATCTCATGATGTCTTAGTAATATATTTGGATCCAATCAAAACAACCTTCACAATACACCTGTTCTAGATTTGGAAGTGGACGAGTTTAATCTGAGTTAAAAGGTTTACCCTGATCCATAATTTTTTTCAGGTCATACTGGATACCTGAAAATCCCTCTTGCTCCTTTAAAAATGGAGGAAAGTTAGACACAAAATCATATCAAGGTGAATTTATTTTAGCGGGATCACAACTGGTATCGTCAACAAAGATCGAGTCTTTAATATCAATGGTGGTGATAGATTTTTCACAACTCTGACGTCTATTCCTGGTCATCTTGGAAAGAAGTCGGTTGCTCCTTTTTTTCTTGAAATCTAGATACTGAACCTTCTGTGTTTTTTGTTTTCCCTTCCTCTTGATTTAAATTGCATTCTCATCAACCAGATCTTTCTCAAGATTAGGGGCGACATATACCTTAACCTTTAATTTATCCATCGCTTCCTCTAAATACTTCTTAGGGACAAATTCGTGCCTTAAGTGTGTGTCTTTGATATATTGATGAGAATCAACATGGGTTTTGGTGGGTAACAAAGGATCTTATGCAACTTGTAATTCGATATGAATATCTTGTAGAGAGTGAGTCGATGGGAAAGGGTCGGTAGACTCGTCAAAACACAGGGGTAAATCACTTATCGATTCAGGTGGTAGTGAAACAAAACCATTCCTAACCATAAAGTTTTTCTAGCTATCTCTTGCCTTCGACAAATGGGAAACAACCAAGACTTGGATCAAGCCATGGTGAAAGAGACTAGATTCTGAATTGGGGTTTTGTCTCTGATAAAATCTAGCCATATTGTGTAGGATTTTAAGCAGATAAAAATGCATGTTTAACCTAAACCCTAACAAGACCATTAACAGGCATATATGAAATAAAAATACCAATCCATATCATCCCTCATAGGTGACAAATTTCTTGATAATCAATAACAAACCATGCCATCGAGGCTTGAAAAGATTTATGGGTGTACCTTTAACGTTGTAGCGCGACTTCCTGGAAATCATTAACAGATGCCAATGAATACCTTTGATTTTTAGATTCTTGAAACCGCGGTCTCCTTCTCGTGACAGGCCTGTGGCTTCTTCTATTGATTCCTCACTGACTTGCAACTATAAGCCACCTATTTTGGTCGTAGCACCGTCGAAGGTATTGGAGAAATCTTGGGCGATTTCAAGGTTAAAACCCTCCAAAAACTATATAAAATTGACCCATCCAAAGACTGTGAGATCATCCACAACATCATCGTGGGAGAACATATCCAGTGATCCATTCAGCTCTATCCCAACTACATGATCCATAGACTTGGTTAGGATATACCAGCAGGTATAGAGAGGAGGAGTCTGTGTTTGAAACCACCCGATATGAACGATACGTTTTTCATTTTCAAAGGTGACCCAAACAATACAATTTTGAGAGGAAGCCACCATGACTACCACTTTAGTTGGTGATTAACCCTGAACTAGAGGACAACACGCACTCAAAAACCACCTCCTCTACTAAGAACATAACCCCAAATTACAAAGAACCATCAAACAATGCAATGAATGTTGTCTCAGGTAAGTAGGACAAGGGTCTAATGGTTTCAGAGCATGGATCATAGCCATGTAATATAGTGATTATATCATGATATGATGGTCAAGGGTAGCATTCAAATAAAAGATGTATATCATAGTTTTAAGATTAAAAAATATCATGAAGGTTTAATGTGACAATCAAAACATTATTTGAAAAATGATCAAGGTATGACATAGTTCAAGAACGATTAGCTCATATCATAATGTTGTAGAGACACTCACACAATGATATGTTGAACACTCTTAAAGGATTTTGAGATCATAGGTATTTCAAAAAAAAAATAGAAGTTGTATGATGTGATTATACTAAGATTATTTCAATTTCATGCTTAACAATCATGAAATTGAAAAAGAGTAAATGAGAAATTTATTGAAAAAAAAATAAACTCAAAAACACACAACAACCATTCAATTGATTCTTCAAACAAAAATCATAATTGAAACCTTCACAGACACAAAGAGGTAGCTAATAAAATTTATTTTTCAATAAAAAATGTGTTTTAAATATTGATGAAACGATATGAATATTTGGCTGCCAACTATGGCGATTCACTGGGTGAAGCAGTTATCTCTTCATCATAAAAACTTATATTAGGTAAAATATAAATCGGATAGTCACTAAAAACAACTATGAAACAGATCAAGGGTTTTGAAAATAACTCAGAAAATTAACACAATCAAACTAACAAAGAATGTTCTGGAAAATGGTTGTAATCCAAAGTTTCATTTCAATCAAAAGGAAACGATATTTATTAAAGTAACTCCGATACCGTTGATAGGGCCACTGTTGCCAGGAGGCATTTATAGCCTCGACAGGGATGTCATTTAACCCACTCAAGTACGTCGATCCCATCCAAAGGTCGTCCATCTATGATAAGAATATTTTGATATCTGATCAATTTAAAAACATGCCTGAAATATCTAGAACCTAACATTGATTTGCTACCAGGAGGCTTGTTCAATACCCCAATGAAGTCTTGGTATCATGTGCGCATTTACCTGCTACTAGCTGACCTATTCAATATCCCAACGGGTTTACACATAATTCACACACATTAAAGTGTTTCCAACTCTCCATAATTGTTTATAAAATTTAGAGGCTTCATGGTAACGAGAAAGCAGGGTGATATTGAAGATTTAACAACCAGGCAATCATATCATTAATCATTAACATTGCTTCTTGTTCTTTTAGAACTACTAATTTTCATCATGGTTTGGACATTTAGATTTCAACTAAGAAATAGTATCAAGGATGGGGAAGCACTTTGAGTTGATGTCATTAGAATTGGGACGGTGTAAGAAGTTTGAAGATAATCATACTTCCTTAAGATCCGACAAAGCACTAGGAACAACGATTTGGCAGAGACGTTTGGAATAACTATCTTATAGATCATTGATCTAAGTTAAGAACTTAATGTTTATATGCTTGAACTGTTTCAACTGTTGTTAGTGAAAGGTCTGATTCCCCTCAATAATGGATTTCGATTTAGAAATAATTCTTAAGGAAACATAAAAAGTAGAAAAAAGAAAATAACCAATCATAAAATAAAACAAAAGAAAAATAAAATCTAGGGATATTTACAGGGGTAAGTCTGACTTTTCTTAGGTGAAGTATTTCTTGAGAGACTGGCCATTCACTGGAAAAGTGTCTGGCTGTCCCTCTAAGTTGTGCAAACGAAAATAACTAGGACCCAATTTCTCTAAAATGACAAAAGGCCCCAGCCACAGGTTTTGAAACTTAGTATGTTCTCCTTTATCCTCGTGTGCTTTGTCCCATTTGAGTACCAAATCCCCTACATTAATTTTTTTTTTAGGATGAGATTGTATCAAACCAATTTTTAACAATTTTTTGATGTTGGTCTAATTTTTATTTTGCTTGCGTCCTAACTTCTTCCAATTTTAGTAAAGCGTTTATCCGATTCTCTAAAGGGGGACATTCTTCCTCCTAAACTTTCTGAGATAATTGCAGTGAAGGGATCAATATGTGTGGAGGAAGTATAGATTATCTTCCGTAAATGAGGAATAAAGAGGAATTACCGATGGAAGCTTTTGGAGTGACCTTATCAGCCCAAAGTGCCTTATATAATGCATTGTGCCAATTTTTATGATTTTTCGACACTATTCTTTTTATTATTTTGATCAGATTTTTGTTCGTTGACTTAGCCAAACCATTTCCTTGGGGGTAATAGCTAGCAAAGTATTTTAGCTTAATCCCTTTCTCTAAAGAAAATACATTCATATCTAGGGAAGAGAAATAAGAATCATTTTCTAAGACTAAGCATTCAGGTATCCCAAAATGAGTGATAATATGAGAGTTTAAAAATGAAACTACCTAACTCGTGTTTACTACCATTAGCAGTAAATCCTCAGAACATCTTGTAAACTAATATGTTGTTGTAAGAATATACTTATGTTTCCATGAGGAAGGTGGGTTAATTGGTCCTATGATATCTTGGCACCACTGCTGAAATGGTGTGTATACCGAAACAGGTTGTAAGGGGAATGCAACCTTCCTGACCCGCCCTATGGCCTTTTGACATATTATACATTTGCGAGCCAAAGTGTGAGCATATTTAAATAAGGTTGGAAAATAGTATACAGACCTAATTAATTTGTGGGAAGTTGTATCTCCACCAAAATGACCCCTGGCATCGTCGGAATGTAGCTTAGCTAACACCTTTTCAGATTCTTCTTTTTCTAGGCAATGTAGAAAAACACCATCAAAATTATTTCGAAACAATATATCATTAATCAATTGAAAAGATGCAGATCTAAGCCTTAGTTATCTGGTATTTTTTGGATCAATATTTGTAGGAGTATTTCCTTGTAGAAAATAAAATCAGATATCATTATACCATGAATTAGACACAATTTGTGTACAACAAACTTTTGTTTTGTTATGCATATTTTCAGCTGGTGTTGTTGTTTGATTTTCTGATATTTCAACTGAATCAGCTACCAATTTTCAAATTTCTTGACCTCTAACAATTTGTGTGGGTTCTATTTCAAGATCATACTCTTGAAGGGAGGTCATCCAATTCGCCCATTTCTCCCCTAGTTCCTTCTGCACTAACAGGTTTCTTACAGGAAGGTAAGGAACAACAAATTTTATCCTGGAATTCAAAAGGTAATATCTAAAATGTTTAACCACCTTGAAAACAGGGTACACTTGTTGATCTATTGCAGGGTAATTTAAATCTTCTCCTTTAAAAGCATAGCTCATAAATGAAATGGGTATCTTGTTGTTTTCAATATTTTTCTGTGTGAGCACAATAGCATAAGATCTGTCTGATGCAAAAGTATACAACGTAAAATCTTGGGAGAAATAAGGACTCATCAAGGAGGGAGCTTTGATTATATATTTTATAATAGAATTAAAATATTGGTTCTGTTGTGGTCCCCATTTGTATAGAACATCATTTTTTATCAGGTTTTGCAGAGGTCTAACCATCTTAGAAAAACTTGGAACAAAACGTCTGACGAAATTTGTTTTATCCAGAAAGGATTGCATTTCCTTTTTATAAAAAGGTGGAGTAAGGTTGGCAATATCTTGGGTTTGTTCAGGGTCTATTATCATTCCATATTTTGAAACTATAATTCCAAGTAATCTCCCCTGCTCTACTGCAAAAAGTGACTTCTTAGGATTCAGTGAAATACCAAATTTATGATAACGTTCTAGTCCAACCCTAAGATGTGCCAAGTGATCCTTTTTGTTCTTCGAAAATACAGGGACATCATCTAGGTAGAAAACAAATGATTGATTGATAAGGCCATGAAAAGAAATGTCCATTTCCCTCTGGAAGGTGGCTCTGGCATTAATCAATCCGAAAGGCATTTTTCTATAGGCATAGGTGCCCCATGGGGTGAGAAAAGTGTTTTTCAACTGATCTGATGGAGACATAAGGACCTAATTGTACCCCGATAAACCATCTAATAAGAATAGCCTTTCAGAACTAGATATTAGTTGCAAAATGTGTTCCATTGGGAGAACGGGGTAATTGTCTTTATCAGAGGCTCGGTTTAAAATTACGAAAATCGACACAAAGTTAAATTTATCCTTTTTCTTTCTCACTGGGAGTAATTTGGATAACCATTGATTATTTCGGACTGGAAAAATGATCTTGGTGGTTAGTAATTTTTTTAGTTCCTTTTTTACTATGGGTTCCAATTTAGGTGCATTTTTCTAAGTTTTTGTTGAAAAGGTTCGGTTTGGGGCTTCATGGGAATTACATGTTGTATTATGTTTGGATAAAAGGTTTTTAAATCATCATATCTCCAATAAAACACATCTTTAAATTATTTGAACAATTTTATGAATGCATATCATTCTCGTTCAGAACACCCTTTACCTAGATTGAGATTCTGAGGATTATCTTGCGTTCCTAAATTTATAGTTTCATACAGTAATGAAGAACTGTTCCTTTTGCAACTAACCACTCCCCTAAACTTGTCATGTAAATCATAAAATTTCTCTAATCTAACAACAAATTTGGGGATAGAGTTTACTAGATCAGATGATATTTCTGTAGAACAAGGGTCAGATATTACCGTGAAATCTCAGAGGTTTTCATTGTGGATGCTTTCATCGACTATCGCATCTTAGAAAGTGTCCTCCATATCAAAAAAAATTATGAATTTTTTATCATCATCAAACACTCACCAATTGGTGATGTTGCCAGGAATTGATGGCCTAAATAGCAATTCAACCGGAAATGCATTAGGAGAAAAAACCTGAGTAGGTAATAATTTTGAAGCGACATTAGCTAATAAATCAGCTTATGATTTACTAGAACTAGGAATGAAACTTATGTTAAAAGAGAGAAATTTATGTATTAATACCCATACCTCGGTTTCGTAGTTTTCCAGGTGAGGTGATAAACTATGAATAATTTTTTTTACCTTCTTGAATACAATTTCAGAGTCACCAAATACTATCAAGCTTTGCACGTCACGATCAAATGCTTTCTTTAGTCCTTGCAAGAGTGGTTCATATTATGTTGTGTTGTTAGTACATTCAAATTCTAATAAAAAAGAAATGAATGTTTTATTACCTTTGGGGTCGAGCAGAACACAGCCAATACTTGCCCCTTCTCGAGATTTAGATCCATCTGTTGTCCCTTGGTTAGGAAAGGAAACAGAGAACAAGGAATAAAAGGTAAAAAGCGAACTTTGTGGGAGACACAGTGACTGCCACTGGGTCGAAGTGAGAAAAAGAACAGAAAAGATGGAGCGAAGTGCGGAAAAGAAAGCCGTCAGATGAGTAGATTGAGGATGATAGATCAGCAAGGAATATGGATTGAGGATGACTCAGGAAGTGGAAAGAGCCACCATTGGATGCTTTATATCCCCATAGAATAAGGAAGGAAAGACAGGCTGGTAAAGTCCAGAAAAAGTGGATCAAGTTTACCTAGGATTTTAGAGACCTAGGGTTTTGGGTAATTAGGGTTTTGACACCTAGGTTTTGACCTAAATCCATCAGTGAGGGACTATAATGTATAAATAGAGGTCAAGAGGACCTAGGTCGGAGAGGTACTAGTGTTGGGTATTGATATTGATTGTTGTTGGTTGAGGGATTATTGTACTATGAGAGAGAGGAGTGCTAAGAGGAGAGCCTTCTGGTATTGTAAGATCTTCAGCTAGGTGAAAAGATCAAGTCCTATAGCTGGGTGCACAAGAAGGTGAGAGACAAAGAGAAGAAGAGAGAAGATCTGCTGTCCAAAAGCGCAGATTAAAACTGTAATCTTTATCTTAATATATCATAAGCACAGTTATGTGGATGTAGCCCTAGAGAGAGGGTGAACCAAGTATATCTTGTGTTGTGTGAATGATTAATGCTTTGACCTCTGTCAATTTTATACTGTTATTTTCATTACTGTGTTAGATCAAGATCTATAGATGTGCATAGTAGATATTGTTGATAAGTGATATATGAATATTGTGATTGTTTTTATACAAGATCCACTTGATATTCCCCTAGTTGTAGACATCTCTGTCCCGCAACCTCCTCATCGCTACTTTGGGTGAGACTACATCTGCTTGATAGGTGTTGTTGAAAGGGTGAGTAGCTAGGGATTGTTTGTGCACTCTTAGAGTGAACCCTGGGTCTACCCCTATGCCAACAAATGGTTTTGTTGCCGATACAGAAATCTTTTTAAGGGAATGTCAAGGTGGTTCCCATCAAAGACAGAGATTCAGAAGTGGATAGAGGATCAAGAGAAGGAATTTGTTGAAGCCCAGGACAAGAACCCTAAACGGAGTACTGAAGATTGGCAACAAAGATACATCTTCACCGACATTCACGATATCTTCTTTGGAGGAATCCATCAGGGGCTACACGAGTGGTTGTCTAGGTTAGGTGACACATAGTTTGAGATCAGATCTAGACCTCCTATGGTTTGGACACCGACGTTGATCCAGAAGGTCAAGAGAATTGACAACGCTATATCCAGAGTAGTAGATCATTAGTTTGATAGTACCATTGGAGGGTATATCACCGAGTTTGTTGTTGACAGAACAAAATCATATAGCCAAGCCGAGAGATACTTTTTCAAAGGACCAAGAGGAAACGTTTTGCACTTTCTGAAGCTAAGAATCAAGATTCTCTTGCATGAAAACCACATCTTGAAGATACACTAGATTGATCGAACCAGAAAAGGCTAATGTTCAAAATCTTGGACAGCGACAACGACATAGAAGCAGGACATACGCACAGTGGGAAAGTATTATGAGGGGTTCACCTTGAGAACTTGTTTAAGAAAAACTACGGAGAAGAGAGTTTCTACAACGGAGAAGAGGTAGATCTAACTGATGAAGAGAATCCAGATCCCACCAGAAAAAAAGAAGGGGAAGCTAAAGAACTGTGCCAAAGTGAGCCAGAAAACTCAGAAACTATGTGGACTATTGAAGTAAGTAACATTAATCCTCCTGTTTCCCCAACAGTACTTAGCATTCAGAATAGTCAGAACCACCAGAATCTTCATAGTACTGTTACTAGTAGCTTAGCATCTACTCAGACGAGAAGCCTAGCCATCTCTATGGAAGATGAAATGAGACTCCCTATATTTAGAGGAGATGGATCTAAATATCCAGATCAACATTGGTTTCTATGTGAAGCCATATGGAACATTAAAAGTATCACTGATGAAGCCATCAAGAGAACCTAGTTCAACACTACATTAAGGGACTGCGCACTGAGATGGTACATGAAACTTGTCCAAGGACTGGCACATCCTAATCCCCTAAATGAGATCAAGAATGCGTTGATTGCAGAGTTTAAGAAACCTAAGTCGAAGTTAGAATGTATTACAGAACTAAAAGAGATTAAATAAAGGGTAGCAGAACCTGTTTGGGAGTTTGACCAGAGATTCAAGACCCTAACAGGCCGATTAACTTTTCAGATCCCCGATGAACAGAACAAAGAATGGTTCATCGCTACATTGTTACCACACATAATATTCCCTTTGATGAAGCATAATATTGCATCACAGGTAGAAGCTTTGGAGATCACCATGAAGCTTGAATCAACACCAATGGGAGAATCTATCTTAGGCATTAGTCATATCATGAGCCAGCTAACTAGTTTGTCTTTATAGGTCAAGAATATGAAGAAACATTAGGGAAAAGAAAAAAGGGAATATATTTGGTGTGTAAGATGCATATCTTAAGTCCATGATAAGGAACATTGTCCCTTATTTCATGAGTACTTGGCCTCAGGGGCACCCAACCCGTTGAAGCAAGTTAACCTACCCTAGTGCAATGTATGCAGAAATAGGCATCGCCCAAGTGAATACTACTACATGCATAAGTATGTTTAGACACCAACAAACTTGTATTATACATTCTATAAGTCAGTGGGGCACGATGATCGATATTGTAGAGATTATGATTTCATGCATGAAATTTCGAGAGACATATACAAGATTCAAGGCAAAGTACAACAAGAAGGAAACACTTTGCAGTACAACTCTTCGGGGAGAGGAAAATTCAATTCTCATGGTGGATACAGAGGACGAGGAGGAGGAGGAGGTATGGGTCGAGGCTGAGGACAAATAATCTATTACAACTGCACACAACCATGACATTTAGCAAGGGATTGACAAAATCCTTGTACAACTTGTAGTTATTGTTACTCCTTCGAGCATGTCATAGAGGAATGCCCTGTGCTACTGGATAAACTTCAAGAAAGATGAGGACCTCAACAAAACCCACAAGTACAACTGATATATGCTGAACCTCGCGGAGCAGACCCTAGATTTGTTGTTATCACTTGAGGAGGTGTTGCTACAAGAGAAGACAGAGCAGCCCAAGGAAATATTGAAAACGACCATGGAGTCAGGAAAGCTACAGAAAAGACCCCAATGTTTGATGCTAAAAAAGAAAGACACATATTTGAGGAGGCAAGAAAAGAGTTCAAAATATTTCAAGGATATTTATCAAAGAGACAACCAGAAATCAAAGAATATGGCATGCCTCATGGGTTTGATCCGTCTACATCGCCAAGAGAAGGGAAAGAGGTAAGAAAACTCATGGAAGTTTTGTGCACTTGTGTTAAGTTGATTCAAGATAAAGGCATTGTACAAGAATTACAAGATTTAATCAAGCATTATGAGTTAGGAAAGATAGACCCCTTACTAATAGGGAAATTCATGAAATTGGAAAAAGGAGAAGGACAAATAAAGAATTACACTTGAATGCTCAGATAAGAGAGTATGAGATAGACTATGTGGTCCTCGACTTAGGGTCGGAGGTCAATGTCATTACGAAGCAGACTTGGGCACTGATGGGAAAACACAAGTTGATATATTCCCCTATCAGGCTTCTCATGGATAATAAGCAAACTTTCATCCCATTTGGACAATTAGAGCATGTCCCAATGGACATCAATGGAGTAAGAACCTTTGCATATTTTGAGGTAATTTAAATTATTGATGATAGCTTCCCTTACCCTGCATTGTTAGGAATTGATTGGGCCTTCGACAATTCTACTATTGTTGATCTAAAGAAAAGACGCATGACATTTGAGAAAGATGGCCTTAGGGTCATTTCACCTTTAGATCCAGATGAGGGTCCACGATATAAAGAGCCTATCAGAGAAGAAGACTAGGCATTTGAACTGGAAAACATCTACAAATTAACAGTTAGACAACATGATTATATCAACCCTATAGCTGATGGGAATTTGAGTTGGTGAAGTGACAACACATGTTCATCTGACTCAGAAGAAGCCCTGGAGAACTAGAAAAACTAGATGTATGAAGTATCTACAAGAATATGTGCTAGGCTAACCAGAGAAGTTCGCTAGATTGGCACAATAGTGAGTAATCTACCCACATTTGATGGGCTGAACCCTTTAGAGAACTTCTTATAAGAATTTGAGACAAGTGTACCAACACAACAAAGGTTGTTGGAAATGGATGAGGCCATGAAAGCCACACCAGCAAGATGGTGGGGAACACACAAGAGAAACATCACAGACTGGACACAATGTCGAACTTTGATGACAACATGATTTTCAGCACAAGTAGGAAGCTACGAAGTAAGAAACATAGGTTGAAGTTGCCCAAAGGACCACGTACGCAACTGCGAAGAGGCTTGGAGTGACGTTCCTAGAGAACAATGGGTACACAGATTCGTCAATATGTTGGATACCACCCCGATTAATTGGTACCTTCAAGCAGAACTACACCTTGTCACTTCAGAATGGGAAGGTATGATCCAGAATTTTATAACCACCTTTTTGTTTGAAAGTGAAT
>JASDQU010374397.1:38912-56276 GCA_032191745.1 Picea mariana | reverse complement strand
ATTTGTGTCAACAATATTTAAAATAGGCACACTAGTAAGTAATTCCTTCAACAAATTAAAGTTCTCTTCACACTTAGATGTCCATTCGAATTGAATTCCCTTATTTTGTAGAGAAGTGATGGGATGAGAAATCTTAGAGAAACCTGTTATAAATCTTTTGTAGTAACCAACTAACCCCATAAAAGATCTGACTTCTAGAACATTCCTAGGTGTTGGCCATCCTCCAATGGCTTCAATATTCTCTAGTTCTACTTCTATACCTTGTTCTGAAATAATGTGTCCCAAGTAATGGATCTTCTCTTAATAAAAATAACACTTACTAAGCTTGGCATACAATTGATGTTCCCTCAACACCTGAAATGCCAATATTAGGTGATGTTCATGCTCTTCCTCTAACATAGAATAGACAAGTACGTCATCCAAGAAACTATGACAAACTTATTCAAATAATTTCTGAATATTCCATTAATTAAGAACATAAAGACAGCTGGTGCATTGGACAATTCTTGACATAAATTTTTGACATACCGTCAATGAGAAGGGAAGATCTGATACAGGGTTGTCTATTTAACCCAAGTCGTTTGGAATAGTCTACCCTGATAGGTTTTATGGATTCGTTAGTCAACTGGGATTCTTCAATAATCAAAAGAGGTAAAAATAACTAAATGTATAATCATATTAGTTAACACACTAGTATGATTAGTTAACTAGTAGTAGTATTATATGCAATAGATATATGCATTTACAAGGTTTAAATAAAGCCTCGTGAAAATGATGGTTTAAACTATTGAATAAGATGCAAAAAATAAAGGAAATTTCTCTTTCACTATGAATAACAAAATAACCAATAATGAACGAATAAGATTGGAAATGATATAACAATAATAAACAAAGAATTAAAATTTTAATGATTTAATCGTTACTAATTCGTAAATTAAATAAATCCAATAAAAAGAAAAATAACTAACCTAATGTTAATCAATAGTAAAGAAAAGGTACTAATCTATATTCATCTTTTTGCATTGTGCAATCTCCACTTAACCTATTGTCGAGTATAAATCTATGACAAGAAGCATGAATGATATTTTTTGAAGCAACTCAATGAAATCCTTTATATTTTGAAAATGATCTATGATTATAGAAAGAAAAATAGATTTTCACTCATGTGACTTTAAATTGTCCAAAATATGAAGATGAAATCAACTCCAATCATCGAAAAATGGTGTTATCAAAAACCCAACATTTGATGTAAACTCAAAATGTAGAGATAAACGATTAGTCACAGATATTAAAAGAACCAATCTATGATGAACCACATAAAAATAAACACAACATGAAAACATAAATGTAGAACAGTCGAAAGTTGATTCAATACAAATAAGTTTTCAATGTTCATAAATTATATGAGAGTCAATAATCACATTGCACAGTTTACAGAAGGATTAAAGCCAAAAATAAATTGCATCCTATATATTTTCAAAATGATTAGTCCATCATCAGGTCTAAAAATAATTGCCCTTATTCTTGGGCAATAACTGCTATTTAAAACAAATTCATAGTATGTTTCTCATACCATACAAGATAGAGACAGATCTAATTTAATAAAAAATTTACTAAAAAATAACCATAAAGATAGGTATGTTGAGAAAACTATTCAAAATAGTTACATCATTCAAATATTGTTTCTCAAAAATGAAATTCCAAGTTTGTTGTATTCCCAAATATTAACTCATTCTTTTAACCTTTGCACATTAATCTGTAGTACACCTCAGAAAAGAGAAAAATGAAATCTAAATTAGAAAACAAACAAATGAATAAATTAAAAGACAAGCTACAAAATCTATGACTCTGCAGCTAGTCTAAATAAAACAAAATAAAAACAAATTCAATTATTATTTAAATAATCCAAACGTGAATTCCAAGAAGAGTGTTTACCAATTAGAGCTTTGAAAAGGAAACATGAGATAATTCTAAATTTACAACGACATTGAAACTAGTGGAATTTTTTATGATAACATCTCATGATGTCTTAGTAATATATTTGGATCCAATCAAAACAACCTTCACAATACACCTGTTCTAGATTTGGAAGTGGACGTGTTTAATCTAAGTTAAAAGGTTTACCCTGATCCATAATTTTTTTCAGGTCATATTGGATACCTGAAAATCCTTCTTACTCCTTTAAAAATGGAGGAAAGTTAGACACAAAATCATATCAAGGTGAATTTATTTTAGCGGGATCACAACTGGTATCGTCAACAAAGATCGGGTCTTTAATATCAATGGTGGGGATAGATTTTTTGCATCTTTGACGTCTATTCCTGGTCATCTTGGAAAGAAGTCGGTTGTTCCTTTTTTTCTTGAAATCTAGATACTGAACCTTCTGTGTTTTTTGTTTTCCCTTCCTCTTGATTTAAATTGCATTCTCATCAACCAGATCTTTCTCAAGATTAGGGGCGACATATACCTTAACCTTTAATTTATCCATCACTTCCTCTAAAGACTTCTTAGGGACAAATTCGTGCCTCTAGTGTGTGTCTCTGATATATTGATGAGAATCAACATGGGTTTCGGTGGGTAACACAGGGTCTTCTACAACTTGTAATTCGATATGAATATCTTGTAGAGAGTGATTCAATGGGAAAGGGTCGGTAGACTCATCAAAACACAAGGGTAAATCGCTTATTGATTCAGGTGGTAGTGAAACAATACCATTCCTAACCAGGAAGTTTTTCCAGCTATCTCTTGCCTTTGACAAATGGGAAACGACCAAGACTCGGATCAAGCCATGGTGAAAGAGACTAGATTCTGAATTGGGGTTTTGTCTCTGATAGAATCTAGCCATATTGTGTAGGATTTTAAGCAAATAAAAAGGCATGTTTAAACTAAACCCTAAGAAGACCATTAACAAGCATATATGAAATAAAAATACCAATCCATATCATCCCTCATAGGTGACGAATTTCTTGATAATCAATAACAAACCATGCCATAGAGGCTTGAAAAGATTTATGGGTGTACCTTTAATGTTGTAGCATGACTTCCTGGAAATCATTAACAGATGCCAAGGAATACCTTCAATTTTTAGATTCTTGAACCTATGGTCTCTTTCTCGTGACAGGCCTGTGGCTTCTTCTATTGATTCCTCATAGTCACCTATTTTGGTCGTAGCATCGTCGAAGGTATTGGATAAATCTTGGGTGATTTCAAGGTTAAAACCCTCCAACAACTGTATAAAATTAACCCATCCAAAGACTGTGAGATCATCCACAACATCATCATGGGAGAGCATAGCTGATGATCCATTCAGCTCTTTCCCAACTATAGGAGCCATAGACTTGGCTAGAATATACCAGCAGGTATAGAGAGGAGGAGTCTGTGTTTGAAACCACTTGATATGAACGATACATTTTGCATTTCCAAAGCTGACCTGAACAATACGATTTTGAGAAGAAGCCACCATGACTGCCACTTTAGTTGGTGATTAACCCTGAACCAGAGGACAACACGCACTCAAAAACCACCTCCTCTACTAAGAACATAACCCCAAATTATGAAGAACCATCAAACGATGCAATGAATGTGGGCTCAGGTAAGTAGGACAAGGGTATAATGGTTTTAGAGCATGGATCATAGCCATGTAATATAGTGATTATACTGTGATATGATGGTCAAGGGTAGCATTCAAATAAAGGATGTATATCATAGTTTTAAGATTAAAAAAATTCATGAAGGTTTAATGTGAAAATCAAAACATTATTTGAAAAATGATCAAGGCATGACATAGTTCAAGCATGATTAGATCATATCATAATGTTGTAGAGACACTCACAAAATGATATGCTCAACAATATTAAAGGATTTTGAGATCATAGGTGTTTCAAAAAAAAAATAGAAGTTGTATGATGTGCTTATACTAAGCTTATTTCAATTTCATGCTTAACAATCATGAAATTGAAAAAGAGTAAACGAGAAATTTATTGAAAAAAACATAAACTCAAAAACACACAACAACCATTCAAGTGATTCTTCAAACAAAAATCGTAATTGAAACCTTCGCAGACACAAAGAGGTAGCTAATAAAATTTATTTTTCAATAGAAAATGTGTTTTAAATATCGATGAAACAATATGAATATTTGGCTGCCAACTATGGCGATTCACTGGGTGAAGCAGTTATCTCTTTATCATCAAAACTTTATATCAAGGAAAATATAAATCGGATAGTCACTAAAAACAATTGTGAAACAGATCAAGGGTTTTGAAAATAACTCAAAAAATTAACACAATCAAACTAACAAAGAATGTTCTGGAAAATGGTTGTAATCCAAAGTTTCATTTCGATCAAAAGGAAATGATATTTATTAAAGTAACTCAAATACCGTTGATAGGGCCATTGCTGCCAGCAGGCGTTTATAGCCTCGACAGGGATGTCATTTAACCCACTCAAGTACTTTGATCCCATCCAAAGTTCATCCATCTATGATAAGAATATTTTGATATCTGATCAATTTAAAAACATGCCTGAAATATCTAGAACCTAACATTGATTTGCTACCAGGAGGCTTGTTCAATACCCCGACAAAGTTTTCTTGGTATCATGTGTGCATTTACCTGCTACCAGCTGACCTATTCAATATCCCAACGGGTTTACACATAATTCACACACATTAAAGTGTTTCCAACTCTCCATAATTGTTTATAAAATTTAGAGGCTTCATGGTAATGAGAGAGAGGGGCGATATTGAAGATTTAACAACCAGGCAATCATATCATTAATCATTAACATTACTTCTTGTTCTTTTAGAACTACTAATTTTCATCATGGTTTGGACATTTAGATTTCAACTAAGAAATAGTATCAAGGATGGGGAAGCACTTTGAGTTGATCTCATTAGAATTGGGACGGTGTAAGAAGTTTGAAGATAATCATACTTCCTTAAGATCTCTACAAAAAACCAGGAACAATGATTTGGCAGAGACGTTTGGAATAACTATCTTATAGATCATTGATCTAAGTTAAGAACTTGATGTTTATATGCTTGAACTATTTCAACTGTTGTTAGTGAAAGGTCTGCTTCCCCTCAATAATGGATTTCAATTTAGAAATAATTCTTAAGGAAACATAAAAAGAAGAAAAAAGAAAATAACCAATCATAAAATAAAACAAAAGAAAAATAAAATCTAGGGATATTTACAGGGGTAAGTCTGACTTTTCTCAGGTGAAGTATTAATTGAGAGACTGGCCATTCACTGGAAAAGTGTCTGGATGTCCCTCTAAGTTGTGCAAACGAAAATAACAAGGACCCAATTTCTCTTAAATGACAAAAGGCCCCAACCACAGGTTTTGAAACTTAGTATGTTCTCCTTTATCCCATGTGCTTTGTCCCATTTGAGTACCAAATCCCCTACATTAATTTTTTTTTTTAGGATGAGCTTGTATCAAACCAGTTTTTAACAATTTTTTGATGTTGGTCTAATTTTTCTTTTGCTTGCATCCTAACTTCTTCCAATTTTATTAAAGCATTTATCCAATTCTCTAAAGGGGGACATTCTTCCTCCTGAACTTTCTAAGATAATTGCAGTGAGGGGATCAATATGTGTGGAGGAAGTATAACTTATCTTCCTTAAACGAGGAATAAAGAGGAATTACTAATGGAATCTTTTGGAGTGACCTTATCAGCCCAAAGTGCCTTATATAATGCATTGTGCCAATTTTTACGATTTTTCGACACTGTTCTTTTTATTATTTTGATCAGATTTTTGTTTGTTGACTCAGCCAAACCATTTCCTTGGGGGTAATAGCTAGCAAAGTATTTTAGCTTAATCCATTTTTCTAAAGAAAATACATTCATATACAGGGAAGAGAAATAAGAATCATTTTCTAAGACTAAGAATTCAGGTATCCCGAAATGAGTGATAATATGAGAGCTTAAAAATGAAACTAGCTAACTCGTGTTTACTACCCTTAGTGGTAAATCCTCAGACCATCTTGTAAAATAATATTTTGTCGTAAGAATATACTTATGTTTCCATGAGGAAGGTGGGTTAATTGGTCCTATGATATCTAGGCCCCACTGCTAAAATGTTGTATCTACTGAAACGGGTTGTAAGGGGAATGCAACCTTCCTGACCCGCCCTGTGGCCTTTTGACATATTATACATTTGCGAGCCAAAGTGTGAGCATATTTAAATAAGGTTGGACAATAGTATCCAGACCTAAGTAATTTGTGGGAAGTTGTATCTCCACCAAAATGACCCCTGGCATCGTCAGAATGTAGCTTAGCTAACACCTTTTCAGATTCTTCTTTTTCTAGGTAACGCAGAAAAACACCATCAAAATTATTTCGAAACAATATATCATTAATCAATTGAAAAGATCTAGATCTAAGCCTTAGTTATCTTTTATTTTTTGGATCAATATTTCTAGGAGTATTTCCTTGTAGAAAATAAAATCAGATATCATTATACCATGAATTAGACACAATTTGTGTACAACAGATTTTTGTTTCATTATGCATATTTTCAGCTGGTGTTGTTGTTTGATTTTCTGATATTTCAACTGAATCAACTACCAATTTTCAAATTCCTTGACCTCTAACAATTTGTGCAGGTACTATTTCAAGATCATACTCTTGAAGGGAGGTCATCCAATTCGCCCATTTCTCCCCTAGTTCCTTCTGCACTAACATGTTTCTTACAGGAAGGTAAGGAACAACGAATTTTATCCTGGAATTCAAAAGGTAATATATAAAATGTTTAACCACCTTGAAATCAGGGTACAATTGTTGATCTATTGCGGGGTAATTTAAATCTTCTCCTTTAAAAGCAGAGCTCATAAATGAAATGGGTATCTTGTTGTTTTCGACATTTTTCTGTGTGAGCACAAAAGCATAAGATCTGTTTGGTGCAAAAGTATACAACGTAAAATCTTGGGAGAAATAAGGACTCATCAAGGGGGGAGATTCGATTATATATTTTATAATAGAATTAAAATATTGTTTCTCTTGTGGTCCCCATTTGTATAGAACATCATTTTTTACAGGTTTTGCAGAGGTCTAACCATCTCAAAAAAACTTGGAACAAAACGTCTGACGAAATTTGTTTTACCCAGAAAGGATTGCATTACCTTTTTAGAAAAAGATGGAGTAAGGTTGGCAATATATTGGGTTCGTTCAAGGTCTATTATCATTCCATCTTTTGAAACTATAATTCCAAGTAATCTCCCCTGCTCTACTGCAAAATGTGACTTCTTAGGATTTAGTGAAATACCAAATTTATGATAACGTTCTTGTACAACCCTAAGATGTGCCAAGTGATCCTTTTTGTTCTTAGAAAATACAGTGACATCATCTAGGAAGAAAAAAAATGATTGATTGATAAGGCCATGAAAAGAAATGTCCATTTCCCTCTGGAAGGTGGCTCTGGCATTAATCAATCTGAAAGGCATTTTTCTATAGGCATAGGTGCCCCATGGGGTGAGAAAAGTGGTTTTCAACTAATCTGATGGAGACATAAGGACCTAATTGTACCTCGATAAACCATCTAATACGAATATCCTTTCAGAACTAGATATTAGTTGCAAAATGTGTTCCATTGGGGGAACAAGGTAATTGTTTTTATCAGAGGCTCGGTTTAAATTACGAAAATCGACACAAAGTCAAATTTCTCCATTTTTATTTCTTACCGGGACTAATTTGGATACCCATTGATTATTTCAGACTGGAAAAATGATCTTGGTGGTTAGTAATTTTCTTAGTTCCTTTTTCACTGTGGGTTCCAATTTAGGTGCATTTTTCTAAGTTTTTGTTGAAAAGGTTGGGTTTGGGGCTTCATGGGAATTACATATTGTATTATGTTTGGATAAAAGGTTTTTAAATCATCATATCTCCAATAAAACACATCTTTGAATTATTTGAACAATTTTATGAATGCATATCATTCTTGTTCAGAACACCCTTTACCCAGATTGAGATTCTGAGGATTATCTTGCATTCCTAAATTTATAGTTCCATACAGTAATGAAGAACTGTTCCTTTTGCAATTAACCACTCCCCTAAACTTTTCATGTAAATCATAAAATTTCTCTAACCTAACAACAGATTTGGGGATAGAGTTTACTAGATTAGATGATATTTCTGCAAAACGAGGGTCAGATATTACCGTGAAATCTCAGAGGTTTTCATTGTGGGTTCTTTCATCGACTATCGCATCTTGGAAAGTGTCCTCCATATGCAAAAAGAATATGATTTTTTTATCATCAAACACTCACCAATTGGTGATGTTGTCGGGAATCGATGGCCTAAATAGCAATTCAACCGAAAATGCATTAGGATAAAAAACCAGAGTAGGTAATAATTTTGAAGTGACATTAGCTAATAAATCAGCTTATGATTTACTAGAACTAGGAATAAAACTTATGTTAAAAGAGAGAAATTTACGTATTAATCCCCATACCTCGGTTTGGTAGTTTTCCAGGTGAGGTGATAAACTATGAATAGCGTTTTTTACCTTCTTGAATATTATTTCAAAGTCACCAAATACTACCAAGATTTGTAAATCAAGATCAAATGATTTCTTTAGTCCCTGGAAGAGTGGTTCATATTATGTTGTGTTGTTAGTACATTCAAATTCTAATCAACAAGAAATGAATGTTTTATTACCGTTGGGGTCGATCAGAACACAGCCAATACTTTCCCCTTATCGAGATTTAGATCCATCTGTTGTATCTTAGTTAGGAAAGGAAACATAGAACAAGGAAGAAAAGGTAAAAAACGAACTTAGTGGGAGACACAGTGACTGTCATTGGGTCGAAGTGAGAAAAAGAGCAGAAAAGATGGAGCGAAGTGTGGAAAAGCAAGCCGTTGGATGAGGAGATCGAGGATGATAGATCATCAAGGAAGATGGATCGAGGACGACTCAGGAAGTATAAATATCCACCATTGGATTCTTTAGAGCACCGCAGGAGAAGGAAGGAAAGATAGGCTAGCGAAGTCTGGAAAAGTGGATCAAGTTTACCTAGTTATTAGACACGTATGGTTTTGGGTAATTAGGGTTTTGACACCTACGTTTTGACCTAAATCCATCAGTGAGGGACTATAATGTATAAATAGAGGTCGAGAGGACCTAGGTCGGAGAGGTACTAGTGTTGGGTATTGATATTGATTGTTGTTGGTTGAGGGATTATTGTACTGTGAGAGAGAGGAGTGCTGAGAGGAGAGCCTTCTGGTATTGTAAGATCTTCAACTAGGTGCAACGATCAAGTCCTGTAGCTAGGTTCGCAAGAAGGTGAGAGACAAAGAGAAGAAGAGAGAAGATCTATTGGCCAAAAGCACAGATCAGAACTGTAAGCTTTATCTTAATATATCATAAGCACAGTTCTGTGGACATAGCCCTAGAGAGAGGGTGAACCAAGTATATCTTGTGTTGTGTGAATGATTAATGCTTTGACCTCTTTCATTTTTATATTGTTATTTTCATTACTATGTTAGATCAAGATCTATAGATGCGCAGAGTAGATCTTGCTGATAAGTGATATATGAATATTGTGATTGTTGTTATATAAGATCCACTTGATATTCCCCTAGTTGTAGACATCTCTATCCTGCAACCTCCTCATCGTTGCTTCGGGTGAGACTACATCTGCTTTGCAGGTGTTGCCGAAAGGGCGAGTAGCTAGGGCTTGTTGGTGCACTCTTGGAGTGAACCCTGGGTCTGCCCCTATGCCAACAAATGGTTCTGTTTCCGATACAGGAATATTTTTAAGGGAATGTCAAGGTGGTTCCCATCAAAGACAGAGATTCGGAAGTGGATAGAGGATCAAGAGAAGGAATTTTCTAAATCACAGGACAAGAACCCTAAACGAAGTACTGAAGATTGGCTACAAAGATACATCTTCACTGACATTCATGAGATCTTCTTTGGAGGAATCCATCAGGGGCTACATGAGTGGTTGGCTAGGTTAGCTGACACACAGTTTGAGAACATATCTAGACCTCATATGGTTTGGACACCGACGTTGATCCAGAAATTCAAGAGAATTGACAATGCTTTATCGAGAGTAGTAGATCATTGGTTTGATAGTACCATTGGAGGGTATATCACCGAGTTTGTTGTTGACAAAACAAAATCGTATAGCCAAGATGAGAGATACTTTTTCAAAGGACCCAGAGGAAACTTTTTTCACTTTCTGAAGCTAAGAATCAAGATGCTCTTGCATGAAAACCACATCTTGAAGATACAGTAGATTGGTCAAACCAGAAAAGGCTAATGTTCAAAATATCAGATAGCGACAATGACACATAAGCAGGACATACACACAGTGGGAAAGTATTCTGAGGGGTTCACCTTGAGAACTTGTTTAAGAAAAACTATGGAGAAGATGGTTTCTACAACAAAGAAGAGGTAGATCTAACCGACGAAGAGAATCCAAATCCCACCAGAACAGAAGAAGGGGAAGTTGAGGAACTGCGCCAAAGTGAGCCAAAAAAATTAGAAACTACGTGGACTATTGAAGTAAGTAACATTAATCCTCTTGTTCTCCCAACAGTACTTAGCAGTCAGAATAGTCAGAACCACCAGAATCTTCATAGTACTATTACTAGTAGCTTAGCATCTACTCAGATGAGAAGCCTAGCCAACTCTATGGAAGATGAAATGAGACTCCCTATCTTTAGAGGAGATGGATCTAAATATCCAGATCAGCATTGGTTTCTGTGTGAAGCCGTATGGAACATTAAAAGTATCACCGATGAAGCCATCAAGAGAACCCAGTTCAACACTATGTTAAGGGACTGTGCACTAAGATGGTACATGAAACTTGTCCAAGGACTGACACATCCTAATCCCCTGAATGAGATCAAGAATACATTGATTGTAGAGTTTAAGAAACCTAAGTTGGAGTCACAATGTATTACAGAACTAAAAGAGATTAAACAAAGGGTAGCAGAACCTGTTTGGGAGTTCGACCAGAGATTCAAGACCCTGACAGGCCGATTAACTTTTCAGATCCCCAATGAACAGAACAAAGAATGGTTCATCGTTGCGTTGTTACCACACATAATATTCCCTCTGATGAAGAATAATATTACATCACAGGTATAATCTTTGGAGATCACCATGAATCTTGAATCAACACCGATGGGAGAATCTAGCTTAGGCATTAGTCATATCATGAGCCAGCTAACTAGTTTGTCTTTAAAGGTCAAGGATATGAAGAAAGATTATGGAAAATAAAAAAGGAAAGATATCTGGTGTGTAAGATGTAGATCTGAATGCCATGATAAGGAACATTGTCCCTTGTTTCATGATTACTTGGCCTCAGTGGCGTCGATCCCGTTGAAGCAAGTTAACCTACCTTGGTGCGATGTATGCAGAAATAGGCATCGCCCAAGTGACTGCTACTACATGTAGAAGTATGTTTAGACACCCACAAACTTGTATTGTACATTTTGTAAGTCAGCGGGGCACGATGATCGATATTGTAGAGCTTATGATCTCATGCATGAAATTTTGAGAGACATATACAAGATTCAAGGCGAAGTACAACAAGAAGGAAACACTCTATAGTACAACTCTCTGGGAGAGGAAAATTCAATTCTCATGGTGGATACAGAGGATGAGGATGAGGAGGAGGTATGGGCTGAGGCTAAGGAAAAATAATCTATTTCAACTACACGCAGCCATGACATTTATCAAGGGATTGTCAGAATCCTTGTACAACATGTAGTTACTGTTACTCCTTTGAGCATGTCATAGAGGAATGCCCTGTGCTGCTGGCTAAACTTCAGGAAAGACGAAGACCTCAGCAGAACCCACAAGTACAAATGATATATGCTGAAACTCATGGACCAGACCCTAGATTTGTTGTTATGACTCGAGGAGGTGCTACTACAAGAGAAGACAGAGCAGCCCAAGGAAAGATTGAAAATGACCATGGAGTCAGGAAAGCTACAGAAAAGACCCCAATGTTCAATGCTAAGAAATAAAGACAGATATTTGAGGAGGCAAGAAAAGAGTTCAAAAGAGTTCAAGGATATTTATCAAAGAGACAACCAGAAATCAAAGAATATGGCATGCCTCAGGGGTTTGATTCGTCTGCATCGCCACGAGAAGGGAAAGAGGTAAGCAAACTCATGGAAGTTTTGTGCACTTGTGTTAAATTGATTCAAGATAAAGGCATTGTACAAGAATTACAAGATTTAATCAAGAATTATGAGTTAGGAAAGATAGACTCCTTACTGAATAGGGAAGTGCACCAAATTGGAAAAAGGAGAAGGAAAAATAAAGAATTACACTTGAATGCTTAGATAGGAGAGTATGAGATAGACTATGTGGTCCTCGACTTAGGGTCGGAGGTCAATGTCATTACGAAGCAGACTTGGGCACTGATGGGAAAAACCAAGCTGATATATTCCCCTATTAGGCTTATCATGGATAACAAGCAAACTTTCATCCCATTTGGATGATTAGAGCCTGTCCCAATGAACATCGATGGAGTAAGAACCTTTGCATATTTTGAGGGAATTGAAATTGTTGATGATAGCTTCCCTTACTCTGCATTTTGAGGATCTAAAGAAAAGATGCATGACATTTGAGAAAGATGGCCTTAGGGTCATTGCACCTTTAGATCCAGATGAGGGTCCATGATATACAGAGCCTATCAGAGAAGAAGACCACGCATTTGAACTAGAAAACATCTACAAATTAACAACCAGACAACACGATTATATCAACCCTACAGATGACGGGAATCTCAGTTGGTGAAGTGACAGCACATGTTCATCTAACTCAGAAGAAGCCCTAGAGAACTGGAAAAACCATATGTATGAAGTATCTACAAGAATATGTGCTAGGCTAACCAGAGAAGTTCGTTGGATTGGCACAATAGTGAGTAATCTACCCACATTTGATGTGTTGAACCCTTTAGAGAACTTCTTATAAGAATTTGAGACAAGTGTACCAACACAACAGAGGTTGTTGGCAATGGATGAGGCCATGAAAGCCACACCAGAAAGATGGTGGGGAACACACAAGAGAAACATCACAGACTGGACACAATGTCAAACTTTGATGATAGCATGGTTTTCAGCACAAGTAGGAAGCTGCGAAGTAAGATACACAGGTCGAAGTTGCCCAAAGGACCACATACGTAGCTGCGAAGAGGCATGGAGTGACGTTCCTAGAGAACAATGGGTACACAAATTCATCAATACGTTGGATACCACCTTGACTAATTGGTACTTCAAGCAGAACTACGCCTCATCACTTCAGAATGGGAAGGTATGTTCCAGAATTTTATAACCACCTTTTTGTTTGAAAGTGAATTTCCTTCAGTAGATCAAGCACTACAGATGGTGAGACAGAAATTATTTAAGGATTCATTTGGCCTCCCTCTGGAGAAAGAAGAGGATGAATGGACTGCGCCCCTCCAGAAACTACAGATCTGCTACAACATTAATGCCAATGAAGACGATGATCCAAGGAAGGTGAATATCGCAGAAACAGAAGGCTAGAGAGATGTGGAAGGACTAGGAGTTGAACTACCATTCATTGGACAGCTAATAAAGATAAAGAAAGTCAATATTGGGACAGAGGATACACCAAATCTTGCCAATGTCAGAGATTACTGGGATATTGCTACCATTGACAAAATTACAAAATTATTGCACGAGTATCAGGACTTGTTCCTGACCAAGTTCACTGATATGAAGGGTATCAAAGGACCTATGGGAGAGATGATAATACCTTTGAAAATATATACAAATCCATTCAAGCAAAGACCCTATAGATTGAACCTGAAATATAAGGAAAAATTGAAGATTGAGTTCGACGGAATGCTGGAAGCAGGGATTATTGAACCTGTCGAGGAGTCAGAGTGGATTAGCCCCATGGTAGTGCAAGATAAGAAGACAAGTGAGATCAAGATTTGCGTAGATCTTAGAAAGTTGAATGATTCTTGTCTACATGATCCTTTCCCTACACCATTCACAAACGAAGTGTTGGATAACGTGGGAGTCCAAGAAGTATATTCTTTTACAGATGGGTTTTCAGGATACCATCAGATCCACATCACCAAGGAGGACCGCCATAAGACTACGTTTGCCACAGAGTGGGGATCCTACCAATATACAATAATTCCATTTGGATTGAAGAATACACCAACCATATTTTCCAAGGTGGTGGTTGAAGCGTTCAAAGAATTTTTGCATAAGTTTTTAGAAGCATACTTTGATGACTTGATTGTTTTTAGTTTGTTGAAAAATCATATTGAATGTCTAAGGATAATGCTGGATAAATGAAGGCAGTGTCAAATTTCTTTGAATTTGAAGAAGTGCATCGTCTTCTCACCATTTGGAGTATTATTAGGTCATATTGTATGCAAGAAAGGATTGTTGGTGGATCCATCCAAGATTGCAATTATAGTTGATTTTCCACCACCTACTTCAGTCAAACAAATGTGCATTGCACTAGGACAAACTGGCTATTAAAAGAAATTTATCAAAGGATATTCTTAGATTACTGCGTCAATGGAGAAGTTATTAAAGAAAGACTGTCAGTTTAGTTGGACAGAAGAATGCCAGCAGATCTTCGACACACTGAAACAAAAGATGGTAACTGTGCCTATTCTAGTCTTTCCAGAGTGGAGCAAGGAATTTCATGTGCATGTTGATGTGTCTTCCATTGCATTCGGAGCAGTACTAGAACAACCTAGAGAAGGGGACATTGATCATCCATTAGCATTTTCCAGCAGGAAGTTGTCCACAGCTGAAGTTAATTACACCACTATAGAGAGAGAGGGACTAGCCATGGTGTATGCGTTGCAAAAATTCCGCCACTACTTGTTAGGAAAACACTTTAAAATGTTCATTGATCACTCCATGCTAAAGTACCTAGTCAACAATCCAATGTTGGGGGGGAGAATCTGCAGATGGATTCTGTTGTTTTAAGAGTATGATTTTGAGATCATCAAGCCAGGAAAAATGAACAAGGGCCCAGACCACCTGTCGAGGTTGGAACATGGTGAAGAACCTACCAGTCTGGAGGATACATTACTGGATGAACAACTACTCGCCATTAGCAATATTGATGACCACTTCGTAGACATAGTTCAATTCCTGTCAACAGGAATGGCTCCGAGTGAGTATACAATCTCCCAAAAAAAACAACTAGTGGTGCGCGCTGCAAATTTTTCACTGATAGCTGGTTAGCTATATAAAATAGGACCTGATGAGATACTAAGAAGATGCGTTATGGAAACAGATCACCCGATGATCCTCACAGAAGCTCATGAAGGAATCACAGGAGGACATTACGCAGGGAAAGAAACTGCATAGAAGGTTTTGGGAGCTGGCCTTTGGTGGCCTACATTACACAAAGATGCTAAAGAATATACCAGAGCATGCGATGTATGCCAGTGAGTTAGAAAACCATCTCGAAGAGATGAGATGCCATTAGCACCATAGATGACCCTACAAAAATTTGAAAAATGGGCCATTGACTTCATGGGACCTATAAACCCACCAGGAAAGTGCATAGGAGCAAGGTATATTATCATTGCGACATAATACTTGACTAGATGGGCTGAAGCAAGAGGAGTCAAGGACTGTAGTGCAACTACAGCTACGCATTTTATATTTGATTACATAATAACCAGGTTTGGATGCCCTAAGGTCCTTATGAGTGATCAAGGTACACACTTCATCAATAATATAGTTGAAGCCCTAACTGAAGAATTTGCAATCCACCATCAGAAGAGTACACCTTACCATCCACAAGAAAATGGAATGGTTGAAGCATTCAACAAGATCTTGGTGACATCATTGACAAAGATTTGCAGCATGAATAGGGATGACAAGGATTTAAGAGTACTAGCAGTACTCTGGGCTTATAGAACCACTTGCAAGAAATTAACAACACAGACCCCTTTCAAGTTGGTTTATGGTCTTGAAGTTGTTGTCCCAATGGAGTACTTGGTACCAAGCTTAAGAATTGTTTCATTTACATACATGGATGATACTGGTGTTGTTCATGAGAGGCTAGAACAATTAGTCAAACTAGAAGAAGACAGATTCATTGTAGGCTTCCATCATCAAGTTCAGAAGGAATGAGAAAAGGCCTACCACGACAGGCACATCAAGAAAAAGATATTCAGGCAAGGTGATTTAGTACTGGTATATGATAGTAAGTTTATCAAACACCCTGGAAAGTTCAGATTGCATTGTCTTGCACCATATGAGATTGCCTACATCACAGAAGGAGGAGTTGCATAGGTGAAGACGTAGAATGGAGAATGGAAAGAAGGATTGGTGAATGGGAGTCGACTGAAGTTTTACTATGACAACCAACTGCCTCACAGCTCCAAGTAAGAGCATGACGAAAAGGGTTTAGGTACCAGGTGTAGTTGAAACTAGGTACCAAACATAGAAAAGACAGTCTGCACAAGGATGGGAAGGAGGCATAAAGCAGAAAGCAAGGGCTGCACTGCACAGTCCAAATTTGAAGTAAAAAAAAAGGAGAATATATGAAGTGCCTTGGGATGAGTCACATGTGAGTTTTGGGGGCCTGTTGGCCCTTGGTTAGGAAAGGAAATGGAGAACAAGGAAGAAAAGGTAAAAAGTGAACTTCGCGGGAGACACAGTGACTGTCACTGGGTCGAAGTGAGAAAAAGAGAAGAAAAGATGGAGTGAAGTGTGGAAAAGAAAGTCGTCGAATGAGGAGATCAAGGATGATAGACCAGCAAGGAATATAGATCGAGGACAACTCAGGAAGTGGAAAAAAACACCATTGGATGCTTTAGAGCACCGCACGAGAAGGAAGGAAAGAAGACTGGTGAAGTCCGAAAAAATGCCTTGATGCCCCTTTTCCAATAATTTTGTCATGCCATTAGAGCTTATCACCTTACCGGGTTTCCCTGTGATGCCTCTTAACTCAATTTCTTTTCCTTCCAATGAAAATTTCATGAAAAGTTCTTGAAAATTAAAAGCCACTGTTCCTAATGATTGTAACCATTGGATTCCTAGTACAACATCTGCACCACCCATGGGTATAGCAATCATTATACTATTCATTACATATTCCCCCATAGTAATATTGATCTTATTGCATTTTCCTGAGCAATTGATAGTTCCTCCATCTGCAATCATTACTTGAAACTCTGACGTTGGATATACAAAGCAATTGAGAGCTTTGGCTAATTTATAGTGAATGAAAGTATGAGTGCTGCCAGAATCAATTAGGACTATTACCTTTTTCTTTTTGATGTATCCTTCGATCTTGAGGGTCTGAGGAGTGCTAATTCTAGCCAATGCATTACACAATATCGTGGGAGTCAACTCTTCATATGAAATTGCTTCTACATTTTCAT